>OZ036003.1:10463196-10535696 GCA_964035015.1 Corallium rubrum
TAGATCGAACAGAAGTTTTAGGGAGTGGCTGAGTTCTTTTTGCTTTGGGGTTATTGCAAATAGATGGGTAAGTGTGACGGCGAAATTGGACATGAATATTTTGCAGTGTCCAAATTTTTTTTAATGATGAGTTATTTCCCATAAGTAGTCTTGCTTGTGGGTTATTTTGAACCAGAAATTTTTAGCGCATATCCACATAATTGCGTCTAGATTGAACAGCAGTTTTTGGGAGTGCTCAGTTCTTTTTGCTTTGGGGTTATTGCGAATAGATGGGTAAGTGTGACGGCGAAATTGGACATGAATATTTTGCAGTGTCCAAATTTTTTTTAATGATGAGTTATTTCCCATGAATGGTCTTGCTTGTGGGTTATTTTGAACCAGAGATTTTTAGCGCATATCCACATAATTGCGTCTAGATTGAACAGCAGTTTTAGGGAGTGGCTGAGTTCTTTTTGCTTTGGGGTTATTGCAAATAGATGGGTAAGTGTGACGGCGAAATTGGACATGAATGTTTTGCAGTGTCCAAATTTTTTTTAATGATGAGTTATTTCCCATAAATGGTCTTGCTTGTGGGTTATTTTGAACCAGAAATTTTTAGCGCATATCCACATAATTGCGCCTAGATTGAACGGCAGTCTTAGGGAGTGGCTGAGTTCTTTTTGCTTTGGGGTTATTGCGAATAGATGGGTAGGTGTGACGGCGAAATTGGACATGAATATTTGGCAGTGTCCAAATTTTTTTTAAAGATGAGTTATTTCCCATAAGTAGTCTTGCTTGTGGGTTATTTTGAACCAGAAATTTTTAGCGCATATCCACATAATTGCGTCTAGATTGAACAGCAGTTTTTGGGTGTGGCTGAGTTCTTCTTGATTTGGGGTTATTGCGAATAGATGGGTAAGTGTGACGGCGAAATTGGACATGAATGTTTTGCAGTGTCCAAATTTTTTAAAATGATGAGTTATTTCGCATAAATGGTCTTGCTTGTGGGTTATTTGGAACCAGAAATTTTTAGCGCATATCCACATAATTGCGTCTAGATTGAACAGCAGTTTTTGGGAGTGCTCAGTTCTTTTTGCTTTGGGGTTATTGCAAATAGATGGGTAAGTGTGACGGCGAAATTGGACATGAATGTTTTGCAGTGTCCAAATTTTTTTTAATGATGAGTTATTTCCCATAAATGGTCTTGCTTGTGGGTTATTTTGAACCAGAAATTTTTAGCGCATATCCACATAATTGCGTCTAGATTGAACAGCAGTTTTAGGGAGTGGCTGAGTTCTTTTTGCTTTGGGGTTATTGCAAATAGATGGGTAAGTGTGACGGCGAAATTGGACATGAATGTTTTGCGGTGTCCAAATTTTTTTTAATGATGAGTTATTTCCCATAAATGGTCTTGCTTGTGGGTTATTTTGAACCAGAAATTTTTAGCGCATATCCACATAATTGCGTCTAGATTGAACAGCAGTTTTAGGGAGTGGCTGAGTTCTTTTTGCTTTGGGGTTATTGCACATAGATGGGTAAGTGTGACGGCGAAATTGGACATGAATGTTTTGCAGTGTCCAAATTTTTTTAATGATGAGTTATTTCCCATAAATGGTCTTGCTTGTGGGTTATTTTGAACCAGAAATTTTTAGCGCATATCCACATAATTGCGTCTAGATTGAACAGCAGTTTTAGAGAGTGGCTGAGTTCTTTTTGCTTTGGGGTTATTGCAAATAGATGGGTAAGTGCGACGGCGAAATTGGACATGATTGTTTTACGGTGTCCAAATTTTTTTTAATGATGAGTTATTTCCCATAAATGGTCTTGCTTGTGGGTTATTTTGAACCAGAAATTTTTAGCGCATATCCACATAATTGCGTCTAGATTGAACAGAAGTTTTATGGAGTGGCTGAGTTCTTTTTGCTTTGGGGTTATTGCAAATAGATGGGTAAGTGTGACGGCGAAATTGGACATGAATGTTTTGCAGTGAATCCAAATTTTTTTAATGATGAGTTATTTCCCATAAATGGTCTTGCTTGTGGGTTATTTTGAACCAGAAATTTTTAGCGCATATCCACATAATTGCGTCTAGATTGAACAGCAGTTTTAGGGAGTGGCTGAGTTCTTTTTGCTTTGGGGTTATTGCAAATAGATGGGTAAGTGTGACCGCGAAATTGGACATGAATGTTTTGCGGTGTCCAAATTTTTTTTAATGATGAGTTATTTCCCATAAATGGTCTTGCTTGTGGGTTATTTTGAACCAGAAATTTTTAGCGCATATCCACATAATTGCGTCTAGATTGAACAGCAGTTTTAGGGAGTGGCTGAGTTCTTTTTGCTTTGGGGTTATTGCAAATAGATGGGTAAGTGTGACCGCGAAATTGGACATGAATGTTTTGCGGTGTCCAAATTTTTTTTAATGATGAGTTATTTCCCATAAATGGTCTTGCTTGTGGGTTATTTTGAACCAGAAATTTTTAGCGCATATCCACATAATTGGGCTTAATTAGTCTGGTGTTTTAATTAGAGCGAAATCTATTTTTAGAAATCTATTGATGACGTCATTTCACCATGAAGGAGTCGTTTCACCTGACCACTATATTAACGAAAAATACTCAGAAGGGCCTAATTAGTCTGGTGTTTTAATTAGAGCGAAATCTATTTTTGGAAACATATTGATGACGTCATTTCACCATGAAGGAGTCGTTTTATCTGACCACTATATTAACGAAAAATACTCAGAAGGGCCTAATTAGTCTGGTGTTTTAATTAGAGCGAAATCTAATTTTGGAAACATATTGATGACGTCATTTCACCATGAAGGAGTCGTTTTGTCTGACCACTATATTAACGAAAAATACTCAGAAGGGCCTAATTAGTCTGGTGTTTTAATTAGAGCGAAATCTATTTTTGGAAACATATTGATGACGTCATTTCACCATGAAGGAGTCGTTTTATCTGACCACTATATTAACGAAAAATACTCAGAAGGGCCTAATTAGTCTGGTGTTTTAATTAGAGCGAAATCTATTTTTGGAAACATATTGATGACGTCATTTCACCATGAAGGAGTCGTTTTATCTGACCACTATATTAACGAAAAATACTCAGAAGGGCCTAATTAGTCTGGTGTTTTAATTAGAGCGAAATCTATTTTTGGAAACTTATTGATGACGTCATTTCACCATGAAGGAGTCGTTTTATCTGACCACTATATTAACGAAAAATACTCAGAAGGGCCTAATTAGTCTGGTGTTTTAATTAGAGCGAAATCTATTTTTGGAAGCATATTGATGACGTCATTTCACCATGAAGGAGTCGTTTTATCTGACCACTATATTAACGAAAAATACTGAGAAGGGCCTAATTAGTCTGGTGTTTTAATTAGAGCGAAATCTATTTTTGGAAACATATTGATGGCGTCATTTCACCATGAAGGAGTCGTTTTATCTGACCACTATATTAACGAAAAATACTCAGAAGGGCCTAATTAGTCTGGTGTTTTAATTAGAGCGAAATCTATTTTTGGAAACATATTGATGACGTCATTTCACCATGAAGGAGTCGTTTTATCTGACCACTATATTAACGAAAAATACTGAGAAGGGCCTAATTAGTCTGGTGTTTTAATTAGAGCGAAATCTATTTTTGGAAACATATTGATGACGTCATTTCACCATGAAGGAGTCGTTTTATCTGACCACTATATTAACGAAAAATACTCAGAAGGGCCTAATTAGTCTGGTGTTTTAATTAGAGCGAAATCTATTTTTGGAAACATATTGATGACGTCATTTCACCATGAAGGAGTCGTTTTATCTGACCACTATATTAACGAAAAATACTCAGAAGGGCCTAATTAGTCTGGTGTTTTAATTAGAGCGAAATCTATTTTTGGAAACATATTGATGACGTCATTTCACCATGAAGGAGTCGTTTTATCTGACCACTATATTAACGAAAAATACTCAGAAGGGCCTAATTAGTCTGGTGTTTTAATTAGAGCGAAATCTATTTTTGGAAACATATTGATGACGTCATTTCACCATGAAGGAGTCGTTTTATCTGACCACTATATTAACGAAAAATACTCAGAAGGGCCTAATTAGTCTGGTGTTTTAATTAGAGCGAAATCTATTTTTGGAAACATATTGATGACGTCATTTCACCATGAAGGAGTCGTTTTATCTGACCACTATATTAACGAAAAATACTCAGAAGGGCCTAATTAGTCTGGTGTTTTAATTAGAGCGAAATCTATTTTTGGAAACATATTGATGACGTCATTTCACCATGAAGGAGTCGTTTTATCTGACCACTATATTAACGAAAAATACTCAGAAGGGCCTAATTAGTCTGGTGTTTTAATTAGAGCGAAATCTATTTTTGGAAACATATTGATGACGTCATTTCACCATGAAGGAGTCGTTTTATCTGACCACTATATTAACGAAAAATACTCAGAAGGGCCTAATTAGTCTGGTGTTTTAATTAGAGCGAAATCTATTTTTGGAAACATATTGATGACGTCATTTCACCATGAAGGAGTCGTTTTATCTGACCACTATATTAACGAAAAATACTCAGAAGGGCCTAATTAGTCTGGTGTTTTAATTAGAGCGAAATCTATTTTTGGAAACATATTGATGACGTCATTTCACCATGAAGGAGTCGTTTTATCTGACCACTATATTAACGAAAAATACTCAGAAGGGCCTAATTAGTCTGGTGTTTTAATTAGAGCGAAATCTATTTTTGGAAACATATTGATGACGTCATTTCACCATGAAGGAGTCGTTTTATCTGACCACTATATTAACGAAAAATACTCAGAAGGGCCTAATTAGTCTGGTGTTTTAATTAGAGCGAAATCTATTTTTGGAAACATATTGATGACGTCATTTCACCATGAAGGAGTCGTTTTATCTGACCACTATATTAACGAAAAATACTCAGAAGGGCCTAATTAGTCTGGTGTTTTAATTAGAGCGAAATCTATTTTTGGAAACATATTGATGACGTCATTTCACCATGAAGGAGTCGTTTTATCTGACCACTATATTAACGAAAAATACTCAGAAGGGCCTAATTAGTCTGGTGTTTTAATTAGAGCGAAATCTATTTTTGGAAACATATTGATGACGTCATTTCACCATGAAGGAGTCGTTTTATCTGACCACTATATTAACGAAAAATACTCAGAAGGGCCTAATTAGTCTGGTGTTTTAATTAGAGCGAAATCTATTTTTGGAAACATATTGATGACGTCATTTCACCATGAAGGAGTCGTTTCACCTGACCACTATATTAACGAAAAATACTCAGAAGGGCCTAATTAGTCTGGTGTTTTAATTAGAGCGAAATCTATTTTTGGAAACATATTGATGACGTCATTTCACCATGAAGGAGTCGTTTCACCTGACCACTATATTAACGAAAAATACTCAGAAGGGCCTAATTAGTCTGGTGTTTTAATTAGAGCGAAATCTATTTTTGGAAACATATTGATGACGTCATTTCACCATGAAGGAGTCGTTTCACCTGACCACTATATTAACGAAAAATACTCAGAAGGGCCTAATTAGTCTGGTGTTTTAATTAGAGCGAAATCTATTTTTGGAAACATATTGATGACGTCATTTCACCATGAAGGAGTCGTTTCACCTGACCACTATATTAACGAAAAATACTCAGAAGGGCCTAATTAGTCTGGTGTTTTAATTAGAGCGAAATCTATTTTTGGAAACATATTGATGACGTCATTTCACCATGAAGGAGTCGTTTTATCTGACCACTATATTAACGAAAAATACTCAGAAGGGCCTAATTAGTCTGGTGTTTTAATTAGAGCGAAATCTATTTTTGGAAACATATTGATGACGTCATTTCACCATGAAGGAGTCGTTTTATCTGACCACTATATTAACGAAAAATACTCAGATGGGCCTAAATAGTCTGGTGTTTTAATTAGAGCGAAATCTATTTTTGGAAACATATTGATGGCGTCATTTCACCATGAAGGAGTCGTTTCACCTGACCACAATATTAAAGAAGAATACTCAGAAGGGCCTAATTAGTCTGGTGTTTTAATTAGAGCGAAATCTATTTTTGGAAACATATTGATGACGTCATTTCACCATGAAGGAGTCGTTTTATCTGACCACTATATTAACGAAAAATACTCAGAAGGGCCTAATTAGTCTGGTGTTTTAATTAGAGCGAAATCTAATTTTGGAAACATATTGATGACGTGATTTCACCATGAAGGAGTCGTTTTATCTGACCACTATATTAACGAAAAATACTCAGAAGGGCCTAATTAGTCTGGTGTTTTAATTAGAGCGAAATCTATTTTTGGAAACATATTGATGACGTCATTTCACCATGAAGGAGTCGTTTTATCTGACCACTATATTAACGAAAAATACTCAGAAGGGCCTAATTAGTCTGGTGTTTTAATTAGAGCGAAATCTATTTTTGGAAACATATTGATGACGTGATTTCACCATGAAGGAGTCGTTTTATCTGACCACTATATTAACGAAAAATACTCAGAAGGGCCTAATTAGTCTGGTGTTTTAATTAGAGCGAAATCTATTTTTGGAAACATATTGATGGCGTCATTTCACCATGAAGGAGTCGTTTTATCTGACCACTATATTAACGAAAAATACTCAGAAGGGCCTAATTAGTCTGGTGTTTTAATTAGAGCGAAATCTATTTTTGGAAACATATTGATGACGTCATTTCACCATGAAGGAGTCGTTTTATCTGACCACTATATTAACGAAAAATACTGAGAAGGGCCTAATTAGTCTGGTGTTTTAATTAGAGCGAAATCTATTTTTGGAAACATATTGATGACGTCATTTCACCATGAAGGAGTCGTTTTATCTGACCACTATATTAACGAAAAATACTCAGAAGGGCCTAATTAGTCTGGTGTTTTAATTAGAGCGAAATCTATTTTTGGAAACATATTGATGACGTCATTTCACCATGAAGGAGTCGTTTTATCTGACCACTATATTAACGAAAAATACTCAGAAGGGCCTAATTAGTCTGGTGTTTTAATTAGAGCGAAATCTATTTTTGGAAACATATTGATGACGTCATTTCACCATGAAGGAGTCGTTTTATCTGACCACTATATTAACGAAAAATACTCAGAAGGGCCTAATTAGTCTGGTGTTTTAATTAGAGCGAAATCTATTTTTGGAAACATATTGATGACGTCATTTCACCATGAAGGAGTCGTTTTATCTGACCACTATATTAACGAAAAATACTCAGAAGGGCCTAATTAGTCTGGTGTTTTAATTAGAGCGAAATCTATTTTTGGAAACATATTGATGACGTCATTTCACCATGAAGGAGTCGTTTTATCTGACCACTATATTAACGAAAAATACTCAGAAGTTCCTAATTAGTCTGGTGTTTTAATTAGAGCGAAATCTGTTTTTGGAAACATATCGATGACGTCATTTCACCATGAAGGAGTCGTTTTATCTGACCACTATATTAACGAAAAATACTCAGAAGGGCCTAATTAGTCTGGTGTTTTAATTAGAGCGAAATCTATTTTTGGAAACATATTGATGACGTCATTTCACCATGAAGGAGTCGTTTTATCTGACCACTATATTAACGAAAAATACTCAGAAGGGCCTAATTAGTCTGGTGTTTTAATTAGAGCGAAATCTATTTTTGGAAACATATTGATGACGTCATTTCACCATGAAGGAGTCGTTTTATCTGACCACTATATTAACGAAAAATACTCAGAAGGGCCTAATTAGTCTGGTGTTTTAATTAGAGCGAAATCTATTTTTGGAAACATATTGATGACGTCATTTCACCATGAAGGAGTCGTTTTATCTGACCACTATATTAACGAAAAATACTCAGAAGGGCCTAATTAGTCTGGTGTTTTAATTAGAGCGAAATCTATTTTTGGAAACATATTGATGACGTCATTTCACCATGAAGGAGTCGTTTTATCTGACCACTATATTAACGAAAAATACTCAGAAGGGCCTAATTAGTCTGGTGTTTTAATTAGAGCGAAATCTATTTTTGGAAACATATTGATGACGTCATTTCACCATGAAGGAGTCGTTTTATCTGACCACTATATTAACGAAAAATACTCAGAAGGGCCTAATTAGTCTGGTGTTTTAATTAGAGCGAAATCTATTTTTGGAAACATATTGATGACGTCATTTCACCATGAAGGAGTCGTTTTATCTGACCACTATATTAACGAAAAATACTCAGAAGGGCCTAATTAGTCTGGTGTTTTAATTAGAGCGAAATCTATTTTTGGAAACATATTGATGACGTCATTTCACCATGAAGGAGTCGTTTTATCTGACCACTATATTAACGAAAAATACTCAGAAGGGCCTAATTAGTCTGGTGTTTTAATTAGAGCGAAATCTATTTTTGGAAACATATTGATGACGTCATTTCACCATGAAGGAGTCGTTTCACCTGACCACTATATTAACGAAAAATACTCAGAAGGGCCTAATTAGTCTGGTGTTTTAATTAGAGCGAAATCTATTTTTGGAAACATATTGATGACGTCATTTCACCATGAAGGAGTCGTTTTATCTGACCACTATATTAACGAAAAATACTCAGAAGGGCCTAATTAGTCTGGTGTTTTAATTAGAGCGAAATCTATTTTTGGAAACATATTGATGACGTCATTTCACCATGAAGGAGTCGTTTCACCTGACCACTATATTAACGAAAAATACTCAGAAGGGCCTAATTAGTCTGGTGTTTTAATTAGAGCGAAATCTATTTTTGGAAACATATTGATGACGTCATTTCACCATGAAGGAGTCGTTTTATCTGACCACTATATTAACGAAAAATACTCAGAAGGGCCTAATTAGTCTGGTGTTTTAATTAGAGCGAAATCTATTTTTGGAAACATATTGATGACGTCATTTCACCATGAAGGAGTCGTTTTATCTGACCACTATATTAACGAAAAATACTCAGAAGGGCCTAATTAGTCTGGTGTTTTAATTAGAGCGAAATCTATTTTTGGAAACATATTGATGACGTCATTTCACCATGAAGGAGTCGTTTTATCTGACCACTATATTAACGAAAAATACTCAGAAGGGCCTAATTAGTCTGGTGTTTTAATTAGAGCGAAATCTATTTTTGGAAACATATTGATGACGTCATTTCACCATGAAGGAGTCGTTTCATCTGACCACAATATTAACGAAAAATACTCAGAAGGGCCTAATTAGTCTGGTGTTTTAATTAGAGCGAAATCTATTTTTGGAAACATATTGATGACGTCATTTCACCATGAAGGAGTCGTTTTATCTGACCACTATATTAACGAAAAATACTCAGAAGGGCCTAATTAGTCTGGTGTTTTAATTAGAGCGAAATCTAATTTTGGAAACATATTGATGACGTGATTTCACCATGAAGGAGTCGTTTTATCTGACCACTATATTAACGAAAAATACTCAGAAGGGCCTAATTAGTCTGGTGTTTTAATTAGAGCGAAATCTATTTTTGGAAACATATTGATGACGTCATTTCACCATGAAGGAGTCGTTTTATCTGACCACTATATTAACGAAAAATACTCAGAAGGGCCTAATTAGTCTGGTGTTTTAATTAGAGCGAAATCTATTTTTGGAAACATATTGATGACGTGATTTCACCATGAAGGAGTCGTTTTATCTGACCACTATATTAACGAAAAATACTCAGAAGGGCCTAATTAGTCTGGTGTTTTAATTAGAGCGAAATCTATTTTTGGAAACATATTGATGACGTCATTTCACCATGAAGGAGTCGTTTTATCTGACCACTATATTAACAAAATATACTCAGAAGGGCCTAATTAGTCTGGTGTTTTAATTAGAGCGAAATCTATTTTTGGAAACATATTGATGACGTCATTTCACCATGAAGGAGTCGTTTTATCTGACCACTATATTAACGAAAAATACTCAGAAGGGCCTAATTAGTCTGGTGTTTTAATTAGAGCGAAATCTATCTTTGGAAACATATTGATGACGTCATTTCACCATGAAGGAGTCGTTTTATCTGAACACTATATTAACGAAAAATACTCAGAAGGGCCTAATTAGTCTGGTGTTTTAATTAGAGCGAAATCTATTTTTGGAAACATATTGATGACGTCATTTCACCATGAAGGAGTCGTTTTATCTGACCACTATATTAACGAAAAATACTCAGAAGGGCCTAATTAGTCTGGTGTTTTAATTAGAGCGAAATCTATTTTTGGAAACATATTAATGACGTCATTTCACCATGAAGGAGTCGTTTTATCTGACCACTATATTAACGAAAAATACTCAGAAGGGCCTAATTAGTCTGGTGTTTTAATTAGAGCGAAATCTATTTTTAGAAATCTACCGATGACGTCATTTCACCATGAAGGAGTCGTTTCATCTGACCACTATATTAACGAAAAATACTCAGAAGTGCCTAATTAGTCTGGTGTTTTAATTAGAGCGAAATCTATTTTTAGAAATCTACCGATGACGTCATTTCACCATGAAGGAGTCGTTTCATTTGACCACTATATTAACGAAAAATACTCAGAAGGGCCTAATTAGTCTGGTGTTTTAATTAGAGCGAAATCTATTTTTAGAAATCTACCGATGACGTCATTTCACCATGAAGGAGTCGTTTCATCTGACCACTATATTAACGAAAAATACTCAGAAGGGCCTAATTAGTCTGGTGTTTTAATTAGAGCGAAATCTATTTTTGAAACATATTGATGACGTCATTTCACCATGAAGGAGTCGTTTCATCTGACCACTATATTAACGAAAAATACTCAGAAGGGCCTAATTAGTCTGGTGTTTTAATTAGAGCGAAATCTATTTTTAGAAACTATGATGACGTCATTTCACCATGAAGGAGTCGTTTCATCTGACCACTATATTAACGAAAAATACTCAGAAGGGCCTAATTAGTCTGGTGTTTTAATTAGAGCGAAATCTATTTTTAGAAATCATATTGATGACGTCATTTCACCATGAAGGAGTCGTTTCATCTGACCACTATATTAACGAAAAATACTCAGAAGGGCCTAATTAGTCTGGTGTTTTAATTAGAGCGAAATCTATTTTTAGAAATCTACGATGACGTCATTTCACCATGAAGGAGTCGTTTCATCTGACCACTATATTAACGAAAAATACTCAGAAGGGCCTAATTAGTCTGGTGTTTTAATTAGAGCGAAATCTATTTTTAGAAATCTATTGATGACGTCATTTCACCATGAAGGAGTCGTTTCATCTGACCACTATATTAACGAAAAATACTCAGAAGGGCCTAATTAGTCTGGTGTTTTAATTAGAGCGAAATCTATTTTTGAAATCTACCGATGACGTCATTTCACCATGAAGGAGTCGTTTCATCTGACCACTATATTAACGAAAAATACTCAGAAGGGCCTAATTAGTCTGGTGTTTTAATTAGAGCGAAATCTATTTTTAAAAATCTACCGATGACGTCATTTCACCATGAAGGAGTCGTTTCATCTGACCACTATATTAACGAAAAATACTCAGAAGGGCCTAATTAGTCTGGTGTTTTAATTAGAGCGAAATCTATTTTTAGAAATCTACCGATGACGTCATTTCACCATGAAGGAGTCGTTTCATCTGACCACTATATTAACGAAAAATACTCAGAAGGGCCTAATTAGTCTGGTGTTTTAATTAGAGCGAAATCTATTTTTAGAAATCTACCGATGACGTCATTTCACCATGAAGGAGTCGTTTCATCTGACCACTATATTAACGAAAAATACTCAGAAGGGCCTAATTAGTCTGGTGTTTTAATTAGAGCGAAATCTATTTTTAGAAATCTACCGATGACGTCATTTCACCATGAAGGAGTCGTTTCATCTGACCACTATATTAACGAAAAATACTCAGAAGGGCCTAATTAGTCTGGTGTTTTAATTAGAGCGAAATCTATTTTTAGAAATCTACCGATGACGTCATTTCACCATGAAGGAGTCGTTTCATCTGACCACTATATTAACGAAAAATACTCAGAAGGGCCTAATTAGTCTGGTGTTTTAATTAGAGCGAAATCTATTTTTAGAAATCTACCGATGACGTCATTTCACCATGAAGGAGTCGTTTCATCTGACCACTATATTAACGAAAAATACTCAGAAGGGCCTAATTAGTCTGGTGTTTTAATTAGAGCGAAATCTATTTTTAGAAATCTACCGATGACGTCATTTCACCATGAAGGAGTCGTTTCATCTGACCACTATATTAACGAAAAATACTCAGAAGGGCCTAATTAGTCTGGTGTTTTAATTAGAGCGAAATCTATTTTTAGAAATCTACCGATGACGTCATTTCACCATGAAGGAGTCGTTTCATCTGACCACTATATTAACGAAAAATACTCAGAAGGGCCTAATTAGTCTGGTGTTTTAATTAGAGCGAAATCTATTTTTAGAAATCTACCGATGACGTCATTTCACCATGAAGGAGTCGTTTCATCTGACCACTATATTAACGAAAAATACTCAGAAGGGCCTAATTAGTCTGGTGTTTTAATTAGAGCGAAATCTATTTTTAGAAATCTACCGATGACGTCATTTCACCATGAAGGAGTCGTTTCATCTGACCACTATATTAACGAAAAATACTCAGAAGTGCCTAATTAGTCTGGTGTTTTAATTAGAGCGAAATCTATTTTTAGAAATCTACCGATGACGTCATTTCACCATGAAGGAGTCGTTTCATCTGACCACTATATTAACGAAAAATACTCAGAAGGGCCTAATTAGTCTGGTGTTTTAATTAGAGCGAAATCTATTTTTAGAAATCTACCGATGACGTCATTTCACCATGAAGGAGTCGTTTCATCTGACCACTATATTAACGAAAAATACTCAGAAGGGCCTAATTAGTCTGGTGTTTTAATTAGAGCGAAATCTATTTTTAGAAATCTACCGATGACGTCATTTCACCATGAAGGAGTCGTTTCATCTGACCACTATATTAACGAAAAATACTCAGAAGGGCCTAATTAGTCTGGTGTTTTAATTAGAGCGAAATCTATTTTTAGAAATCTACCGATGACGTCATTTCACCATGAAGGAGTCGTTTCATCTGACCACTATATTAACGAAAAATACTCAGAAGGGCCTAATTAGTCTGGTGTTTTAATTAGAGCGAAATCTATTTTTAGAAATCTACCGATGACGTCATTTCACCATGAAGGAGTCGTTTCATCTGACCACTATATTAACGAAAAATACTCAGAAGGGCCTAATTAGTCTGGTGTTTTAATTAGAGCGAAATCTATTTTTAGAAATCTACCGATGACGTCATTTCACCATGAAGGAGTCGTTTCATCTGACCACTATATTAACGAAAAATACTCAGAAGGGCCTAATTAGTCTGGTGTTTTAATTAGAGCGAAATCTATTTTTAGAAATCTACCGATGACGTCATTTCACCATGAAGGAGTCGTTTCATCTGACCACTATATTAACGAAAAATACTCAGAAGGGCCTAATTAGTCTGGTGTTTTAATTAGAGCGAAATCTATTTTTAGAAATCTACCGATGACGTCATTTCACCATGAAGGAGTCGTTTCATCTGACCACTATATTAACGAAAAATACTCAGAAGGGCCTAATTAGTCTGGTGTTTTAATTAGAGCGAAATCTATTTTTAGAAATCTACCGATGACGTCATTTCACCATGAAGGAGTCGTTTCATCTGACCACTATATTAACGAAAAATACTCAGAAGGGCCTAATTAGTCTGGTGTTTTAATTAGAGCGAAATCTATTTTTAGAAATCTACCGATGACGTCATTTCACCATGAAGGAGTCGTTTCATCTGACCACTATATTAACGAAAAATACTCAGAAGGGCCTAATTAGTCTGGTGTTTTAATTAGAGCGAAATCTATTTTTAGAAATCTACCGATGACGTCATTTCACCATGAAGGAGTCGTTTCATCTGACCACTATATTAACGAAAAATACTCAGAAGGGCCTAATTAGTCTGGTGTTTTAATTAGAGCGAAATCTATTTTTAGAAATCTACCGATGACGTCATTTCACCATGAAGGAGTCGTTTCATCTGACCACTATATTAACGAAAAATACTCAGAAGGGCCTAATTAGTCTGGTGTTTTAATTAGAGCGAAATCTATTTTTAGAAATCTACCGATGACGTCATTTCACCATGAAGGAGTCGTTTCATCTGACCACTATATTAACGAAAAATACTCAGAAGTGCCTAATTAGTCTGGTGTTTTAATTAGAGCGAAATCTATTTTTAGAAATCTACCGATGACGTCATTTCACCATGAAGGTGTCGTTTCATCTGACCACTATATTAACGAAAAATACTCAGAAGGGCCTAATTAGTCTGGTGTTTTAATTAGAGCGAAATCTATTTTTAGAAATCTACCGATGACGTCATTTCACCATGAAGGAGTCGTTTCATCTGACCACTATATTAACGAAAAATACTCAGAAGGGCCTAATTAGTCTGGTGTTTTAATTAGAGCGAAATCTATTTTTAGAAATCTACCGATGACGTCATTTCACCATGAAGGAGTCGTTTCATCTGACCACTATATTAACGAAAAATACTCAGAAGGGCCTAATTAGTCTGGTGTTTTAATTAGAGCGAAATCTATTTTTAGAAATCTACCGATGACGTCATTTCACCATGAAGGAGTCGTTTCATCTGACCACTATATTAACGAAAAATACTCAGAAGGGCCTAATTAGTCTGGTGTTTTAATTAGAGCGAAATCTATTTTTAGAAATCTACCGATGACGTCATTTCACCATGAAGGAGTCGTTTCATCTGACCACTATATTAACGAAAAATACTCAGAAGGGCCTAATTAGTCTGGTGTTTTAATTAGAGCGAAATCTATTTTTAGAAATCTACCGATGACGTCATTTCACCATGAAGGAGTCGTTTCATCTGACCACTATATTAACGAAAAATACTCAGAAGGGCCTAATTAGTCTGGTGTTTTAATTAGAGCGAAATCTATTTTTAGAAATCTACCGAAGACGTCATTTCACCATGAAAGAGTCGTTTCATCTGACCACTATATTAACGAAAAATACTCAGAAGGGCCTAATTAGTCTGGTGTTTTAATTAGAGCGAAATCTATTTTTAGAAATTTACCGATGACGTCATTTCACCATGAAGGAGTCGTTTCATCTGACCACTATATTAACGAAAAATACTCAGAAGGGCCTAATTAGTCTGGTGTTTTAATTAGAGCGAAATCTATTTTTAGAAATCTACCGATGACGTCATTTCACCATGAAGGAGTCGTTTCATCTGACCACTATATTAACGAAAAATACTCAGAAGGGCCTAATTAGTCTGGTGTTTTAATTAGAGCGAAATCTATTTTTAGAAATCTACCGATGACGTCATTTCACCATGAAGGAGTCGTTTCATCTGACCACTATATTAACGAAAAATACTCAGAAGGGCCTAATTAGTCTGGTGTTTTAATTAGAGCGAAATCTATTTTTAGAAATCTACCGATGACGTCATTTCACCATGAAGGAGTCGTTTCATCTGACCACTATATTAACGAAAAATACTCAGAAGGGCCTAATTAGTCTGGTGTTTTAATTAGAGCGAAATCTATTTTTAGAAATCTACCGATGACGTCATTTCACCATGAAGGAGTCGTTTCATCTGACCACTATATTAACGAAAAATACTCAGAAGGGCCTAATTAGTCTGGTGTTTTAATTAGAGCGAAATCTATTTTTAGAAATCTACCGATGACGTCATTTCACCATGAAGGAGTCGTTTCATCTGACCACTATATTAACGAAAAATACTCAGAAGGGCCTAATTAGTCTGGTGTTTTAATTAGAGCGAAATCTATTTTCAGAAATCTACCGATGACGTCATTTCACCATGAAGGAGTCGTTTCATCTGACCACTATATTAACGAAAAATACTCAGAAGGGCCTAATTAGTCTGGTGTTTTAATTAGAGCGAAATCTATTTTTAGAAATCTACCGATGACGTCATTTCACCATGAAGGAGTCGTTTCAT
Organism: Corallium rubrum; assembly: GCA_964035015.1. NCBI lineage: Eukaryota > Metazoa > Cnidaria > Anthozoa > Scleralcyonacea > Coralliidae > Corallium > Corallium rubrum. The sequence continues at coordinate 10,479,291 of OZ036003.1, forward strand.
CTGACCACTATATTAACGAAAAATACTCAGAAGGGCCTAATTAGTCTGGTGTTTTAATTAGAGCGAAATCTATTTTTAGAAATCTACCGATGACGTCATTTCACCATGAAGGAGTCGTTTCATCTGACCACTATATTAACGAAAAATACTCAGAAGGGCCTAATTAGTCTGGTGTTTTAATTAGAGCGAAATCTATTTTTAGAAATCTACCGATGACGTCATTTCACCATGAAGGAGTCGTTTCATCTGACCACTATATTAACGAAAAATACTCAGAAGGGCCTAATTAGTCTGGTGTTTTAATTAGAGCGAAATCTATTTTTAGAAATCTACCGATGACGTCATTTCACCATGAAGGAGTCGTTTCATCTGACCACTATATTAACGAAAAATACTCAGAAGGGCCTAATTAGTCTGGTGTTTTAATTAGAGCGAAATCTATTTTTAGAAATCTACCGATGACGTCATTTCACCATGAAGGAGTCGTTTCATCTGACCACTATATTAACGAAAAATACTCAGAAGGGCCTAATTAGTCTGGTGTTTTAATTAGAGCGAAATCTATTTTTAGAAATCTACCGATGACGTCATTTCACCATGAAGGAGTCGTTTCATCTGACCACTATATTAACGAAAAATACTCAGAAGGGCCTAATTAGTCTGGTGTTTTAATTAGAGCGAAATCTATTTTTAGAAATCTACCGATGACGTCATTTCACCATGAAGGAGTCGTTTCATCTGACCACTATATTAACGAAAAATACTCAGAAGGGCCTAATTAGTCTGGTGTTTTAATTAGAGCGAAATCTATTTTTAGAAATCTACCGATGACGTCATTTCACCATGAAGGAGTCGTTTCATCTGACCACTATATTAACGAAAAATACTCAGAAGGGCCTAATTAGTCTGGTGTTTTAATTAGAGCGAAATCTATTTTTAGAAATCTACCGATGACGTCATTTCACCATGAAGGAGTCGTTTCATCTGACCACTATATTAACGAAAAATACTCAGAAGGGCCTAATTAGTCTGGTGTTTTAATTAGAGCGAAATCTATTTTTAGAAATCTACCGATGACGTCATTTCACCATGAAGGAGTCGTTTCATCTGACCACTATATTAACGAAAAATACTCAGAAGGGCCTAATTAGTCTGGTGTTTTAATTAGAGCGAAATCTATTTTTAGAAATCTACCGATGACGTCATTTCACCATGAAGGAGTCGTTTCATCTGACCACTATATTAACGAAAAATACTCAGAAGGGCCTAATTAGTCTGGTGTTTTAATTAGAGCGAAATCTATTTTTAGAAATCTACCGATGACGTCATTTCACCATGAAGGAGTCGTTTCATCTGACCACTATATTAACGAAAAATACTCAGAAGGGCCTAATTAGTCTGGTGTTTTAATTAGAGCGAAATCTATTTTTAGAAATCTACCGATGACGTCATTTCACCATGAAGGAGTCGTTTCATCTGACCACTATATTAACGAAAAATACTCAGAAGGGCCTAATTAGTCTGGTGTTTTAATTAGAGCGAAATCTATTTTTAGAAATCTACCGATGACGTCATTTCACCATGAAGGAGTCGTTTCATCTGACCACTATATTAACGAAAAATACTCAGAAGGGCCTAATTAGTCTGGTGTTTTAATTAGAGCGAAATCTATTTTTAGAAATCTACCGATGACGTCATTTCACCATGAAGGAGTCGTTTCATCTGACCACTATATTAACGAAAAATACTCAGAAGGGCCTAATTAGTCTGGTGTTTTAATTAGAGCGAAATCTATTTTTAGAAATCTACCGATGACGTCATTTCACCATGAAGGAGTCGTTTCATCTGACCACTATATTAACGAAAAATACTCAGAAGGGCCTAATTAGTCTGGTGTTTTAATTAGAGCGAAATCTATTTTTAGAAATCTACCGATGACGTCATTTCACCATGAAGGAGTCGTTTCATCTGACCACTATATTAACGAAAAATACTCAGAAGGGCCTAATTAGTCTGGTGTTTTAATTAGAGCGAAATCTATTTTTAGAAATCTACCGATGACGTCATTTCACCATGAAGGAGTCGTTTCATCTGACCACTATATTAACGAAAAATACTCAGAAGGGCCTAATTAGTCTGGTGTTTTAATTAGAGCGAAATCTATTTTTAGAAATCTACCGATGACGTCATTTCACCATGAAGGAGTCGTTTCATCTGACCACTATATTAACGAAAAATACTCAGAAGGGCCTAATTAGTCTGGTGTTTTAATTAGAGCGAAATCTATTTTTAGAAATCTACCGATGACGTCATTTCACCATGAAGGAGTCGTTTCATCTGACCACTATATTAACGAAAAATACTCAGAAGGGCCTAATTAGTCTGGTGTTTTAATTAGAGCGAAATCTATTTTTAGAAATCTACCGATGACGTCATTTCACCATGAAGGAGTCGTTTCATCTGACCACTATATTAACGAAAAATACTCAGAAGGGCCTAATTAGTCTGGTGTTTTAATTAGAGCGAAATCTATTTTTAGAAATCTACCGATGACGTCATTTCACCATGAAGGAGTCGTTTCATCTGACCACTATATTAACGAAAAATACTCAGAAGGGCCTAATTAGTCTGGTGTTTTAATTAGAGCGAAATCTATTTTTAGAAATCTACCGATGACGTCATTTCACCATGAAGGAGTCGTTTCATCTGACCACTATATTAACGAAAAATACTCAGAAGGGCCTAATTAGTCTGGTGTTTTAATTAGAGCGAAATCTATTTTTAGAAATCTACCGATGACGTCATTTCACCATGAAGGAGTCGTTTCATCTGACCACTATATTAACGAAAAATACTCAGAAGGGCCTAATTAGTCTGGTGTTTTAATTAGAGCGAAATCTATTTTTAGAAATCTACCGATGACGTCATTTCACCATGAAGGAGTCGTTTCATCTGACCACTATATTAACGAAAAATACTCAGAAGGGCCTAATTAGTCTGGTGTTTTAATTAGAGCGAAATCTATTTTTAGAAATCTACCGATGACGTCATTTCACCATGAAGGAGTCGTTTCATCTGACCACTATATTAACGAAAAATACTCAGAAGGGCCTAATTAGTCTGGTGTTTTAATTAGAGCGAAATCTATTTTTAGAAATCTACCGATGACGTCATTTCACCATGAAGGAGTCGTTTCATCTGACCACTATATTAACGAAAAATACTCAGAAGGGCCTAATTAGTCTGGTGTTTTAATTAGAGCGAAATCTATTTTTAGAAATCTACCGATGACGTCATTTCACCATGAAGGAGTCGTTTCATCTGACCACTATATTAACGAAAAATACTCAGAAGGGCCTAATTAGTCTGGTGTTTTAATTAGAGCGAAATCTATTTTTAGAAATCTACCGATGACGTCATTTCACCATGAAGGAGTCGTTTCATCTGACCACTATATTAACGAAAAATACTCAGAAGGGCCTAATTAGTCTGGTGTTTTAATTAGAGCGAAATCTATTTTTAGAAATCTACCGATGACGTCATTTCACCATGAAGGAGTCGTTTCATCTGACCACTATATTAACGAAAAATACTCAGAAGGGCCTAATTAGTCTGGTGTTTTAATTAGAGCGAAATCTATTTTTAGAAATCTACCGATGACGTCATTTCACCATGAAGGAGTCGTTTCATCTGACCACTATATTAACGAAAAATACTCAGAAGGGCCTAATTAGTCTGGTGTTTTAATTAGAGCGAAATCTATTTTTAGAAATCTACCGATGACGTCATTTCACCATGAAGGAGTCGTTTCATCTGACCACTATATTAACGAAAAATACTCAGAAGGGCCTAATTAGTCTGGTGTTTTAATTAGAGCGAAATCTATTTTTAGAAATCTACCGATGACGTCATTTCACCATGAAGGAGTCGTTTCATCTGACCACTATATTAACGAAAAATACTCAGAAGGGCCTAATTAGTCTGGTGTTTTAATTAGAGCGAAATCTATTTTTAGAAATCTACCGATGACGTCATTTCACCATGAAGGAGTCGTTTCATCTGACCACTATATTAACGAAAAATACTCAGAAGGGCCTAATTAGTCTGGTGTTTTAATTAGAGCGAAATCTATTTTTAGAAATCTACCGATGACGTCATTTCACCATGAAGGAGTCGTTTCATCTGACCACTATATTAACGAAAAATACTCAGAAGGGCCTAATTAGTCTGGTGTTTTAATTAGAGCGAAATCTATTTTTAGAAATCTACCGATGACGTCATTTCACCATGAAGGAGTCGTTTCATCTGACCACTATATTAACGAAAAATACTCAGAAGGGCCTAATTAGTCTGGTGTTTTAATTAGAGCGAAATCTATTTTTAGAAATCTACCGATGACGTCATTTCACCATGAAGGAGTCGTTTCATCTGACCACTATATTAACGAAAAATACTCAGAAGGGCCTAATTAGTCTGGTGTTTTAATTAGAGCGAAATCTATTTTTAGAAATCTACCGATGACGTCATTTCACCATGAAGGAGTCGTTTCATCTGACCACTATATTAACGAAAAATACTCAGAAGGGCCTAATTAGTCTGGTGTTTTAATTAGAGCGAAATCTATTTTTAGAAATCTACCGATGACGTCATTTCACCATGAAGGAGTCGTTTCATCTGACCACTATATTAACGAAAAATACTCAGAAGGGCCTAATTAGTCTGGTGTTTTAATTAGAGCGAAATCTATTTTTAGAAATCTACCGATGACGTCATTTCACCATGAAGGAGTCGTTTCATCTGACCACTATATTAACGAAAAATACTCAGAAGGGCCTAATTAGTCTGGTGTTTTAATTAGAGCGAAATCTATTTTTAGAAATCTACCGATGACGTCATTTCACCATGAAGGAGTCGTTTCATCTGACCACTATATTAACGAAAAATACTCAGAAGGGCCTAATTAGTCTGGTGTTTTAATTAGAGCGAAATCTATTTTTAGAAATCTACCGATGACGTCATTTCACCATGAAGGAGTCGTTTCATCTGACCACTATATTAACGAAAAATACTCAGAAGGGCCTAATTAGTCTGGTGTTTTAATTAGAGCGAAATCTATTTTTAGAAATCTACCGATGACGTCATTTCACCATGAAGGAGTCGTTTCATCTGACCACTATATTAACGAAAAATACTCAGAAGGGCCTAATTAGTCTGGTGTTTTAATTAGAGCGAAATCTATTTTTAGAAATCTACCGATGACGTCATTTCACCATGAAGGAGTCGTTTCATCTGACCACTATATTAACGAAAAATACTCAGAAGGGCCTAATTAGTCTGGTGTTTTAATTAGAGCGAAATCTATTTTTAGAAATCTACCGATGACGTCATTTCACCATGAAGGAGTCGTTTCATCTGACCACTATATTAACGAAAAATACTCAGAAGGGCCTAATTAGTCTGGTGTTTTAATTAGAGCGAAATCTATTTTTAGAAATCTACCGATGACGTCATTTCACCATGAAGGAGTCGTTTCATCTGACCACTATATTAACGAAAAATACTCAGAAGGGCCTAATTAGTCTGGAGTTTTAATTAGAGCGAAATCTATTTTTGGAAATCTACCGATGACGTCATTTCACCATGAAGGAGTCGTTTCACCTGACCAGTATATTAACGAAAAATACTCAGAAGGGCCTAATTAGTCTGGTGTTTTAATTAGAGCGAAATCTATTTTTAGAAAACTACCGATGGCGACATTTCACCATGAAGGAGTCGTTTCACCTGACCAGTATATTAACGAAAAATACTCAGAAGGGCCTAATTAGTCTGGTGTTTTAATTAGAGCGAAATCTATTTTTAGAAAACTACCGATGGCGACATTTCACCATGAAGGAGTCGTTTCACCTGACCAGTATATTAACGAAAAATACTCAGAAGGGCCTAATTAGTCTGGTGTTTTAATTAGAGCGAAATCTATTTTTAGAAATCTACCGATGACGTCATTTCACCATGAAGGAGTCGTTTCATCTGACCACTATATTAACGAAAAATACTCAGAAGGGCCTAATTAGTCTGGTGTTTTAATTAGAGCGAAATCTATTTTTAGAAACTATTACCGATGACGTCATTTCACCATGAAGGAGTCGTTTCATCTGACCACTATATTAACGAAAAATACTCAGAAGGGCCTAATTAGTCTGGTGTTTTAATTAGAGCGAAATCTATTTTTAGAAATCTACCGATGACGTCATTTCACCATGAAGGAGTCGTTTCATCTGACCACTATATTAACGAAAAATACTCAGAAGGGCCTAATTAGTCTGGTGTTTTAATTAGAGCGAAATCTATTTTTAGAAATCTACCGATGACGTCATTTCACCATGAAGGAGTCGTTTCATCTGACCACTATATTAACGAAAAATACTCAGAAGGGCCTAATTAGTCTGGTGTTTTAATTAGAGCGAAATCTATTTTTAGAAATCTACCGATGACGTCATTTCACCATGAAGGAGTCGTTTCATCTGACCACTATATTAACGAAAAATACTCAGAAGGGCCTAATTAGTCTGGTGTTTTAATTAGAGCGAAATCTATTTTTAGAAATCTACCGATGACGTCATTTCACCATGAAGGAGTCGTTTCACCTGACCACTATATTAACGAAAAATACTCGGAAGGGCCTAATTAGTCTGGAGTTTTAATTAGAGCGAAATCTATTTTTGGAAATCTACCGATGACGTCATTTCACCATGAAGGAGTCGTTTCACCTGACCACTATATTAACGAAAAATACTCAGAAGGGCCTAATTAGTCTGGTGTTTTAATTAGAGCGAAATCTATTTTTAGAAATCTACCGATGACGTCATTTCACCATGAAGGAGTCGTTTCATCTGACCACTATATTAACGAAAAATACTCAGAAGGGCCTAATTAGTCTGGTGTTTTAATTAGAGCGAAATCTATTTTTAGAAATCTACCGATGACGTCATTTCACCATGAAGGAGTCGTTTCATCTGACCACTATATTAACGAAAAATACTCAGAAGGGCCTAATTAGTCTGGTGTTTTAATTAGAGCGAAATCTATTTTTAGAAATCTACCGATGACGTCATTTCACCATGAAGGAGTCGTTTCATCTGACCACTATATTAACGAAAAATACTCAGAAGGGCCTAATTAGTCTGGTGTTTTAATTAGAGCGAAATCTATTTTTAGAAATCTACCGATGACGTCATTTCACCATGAAGGAGTCGTTTCATCTGACCACTATATTAACGAAAAATACTCAGAAGGGCCTAATTAGTCTGGTGTTTTAATTAGAGCGAAATCTATTTTTAGAAATCTACCGATGACGTCATTTCACCATGAAGGAGTCGTTTCATCTGACCACTATATTAACGAAAAATACTCAGAAGGGCCTAATTAGTCTGGTGTTTTAATTAGAGCGAAATCTATTTTTAGAAATCTACCGATGACGTCATTTCACCATGAAGGAGTCGTTTCATCTGACCACTATATTAACGAAAAATACTCAGAAGGGCCTAATTAGTCTGGTGTTTTAATTAGAGCGAAATCTATTTTTAGAAATCTACCGATGACGTCATTTCACCATGAAGGAGTCGTTTCATCTGACCACTATATTAACGAAAAATACTCAGAAGGGCCTAATTAGTCTGGTGTTTTAATTAGAGCGAAATCTATTTTTAGAAATCTACCGATGACGTCATTTCACCATGAAGGAGTCGTTTCATCTGACCACTATATTAACGAAAAATACTCAGAAGGGCCTAATTAGTCTGGTGTTTTAATTAGAGCGAAATCTATTTTTAGAAATCTACCGATGACGTCATTTCACCATGAAGGAGTCGTTTCATCTGACCACTATATTAACGAAAAATACTCAGAAGGGCCTAATTAGTCTGGTGTTTTAATTAGAGCGAAATCTATTTTTAGAAATCTACCGATGACGTCATTTCACCATGAAGGAGTCGTTTCATCTGACCACTATATTAACGAAAAATACTCAGAAGGGCCTAATTAGTCTGGTGTTTTAATTAGAGCGAAATCTATTTTTAGAAATCTACCGATGACGTCATTTCACCATGAAGGAGTCGTTTCATCTGACCACTATATTAACGAAAAATACTCAGAAGGGCCTAATTAGTCTGGTGTTTTAATTAGAGCGAAATCTATTTTTAGAAATCTACCGATGACGTCATTTCACCATGAAGGAGTCGTTTCATCTGACCACTATATTAACGAAAAATACTCAGAAGGGCCTAATTAGTCTGGTGTTTTAATTAGAGCGAAATCTATTTTTAGAAATCTACCGATGACGTCATTTCACCATGAAGGAGTCGTTTCATCTGACCACTATATTAACGAAAAATACTCAGAAGGGCCTAATTAGTCTGGTGTTTTAATTAGAGCGAAATCTATTTTTAGAAATCTACCGATGACGTCATTTCACCATGAAGGAGTCGTTTCATCTGACCACTATATTAACGAAAAATACTCAGAAGGGCCTAATTAGTCTGGTGTTTTAATTAGAGCGAAATCTATTTTTAGAAATCTACCGATGACGTCATTTCACCATGAAGGAGTCGTTTCATCTGACCACTATATTAACGAAAAATACTCAGAAGGGCCTAATTAGTCTGGTGTTTTAATTAGAGCGAAATCTATTTTTAGAAATCTACCGATGACGTCATTTCACCATGAAGGAGTCGTTTCATCTGACCACTATATTAACGAAAAATACTCAGAAGGGCCTAATTAGTCTGGTGTTTTAATTAGAGCGAAATCTATTTTTAGAAATCTACCGATGACGTCATTTCACCATGAAGGAGTCGTTTCATCTGACCACTATATTAACGAAAAATACTCAGAAGGGCCTAATTAGTCTGGTGTTTTAATTAGAGCGAAATCTATTTTTAGAAATCTACCGATGACGTCATTTCACCATGAAGGAGTCGTTTCATCTGACCACTATATTAACGAAAAATACTCAGAAGGGCCTAATTAGTCTGGTGTTTTAATTAGAGCGAAATCTATTTTTAGAAATCTACCGATGACGTCATTTCACCATGAAGGAGTCGTTTCATCTGACCACTATATTAACGAAAAATACTCAGAAGGGCCTAATTAGTCTGGTGTTTTAATTAGAGCGAAATCTATTTTTAGAAATCTACCGATGACGTCATTTCACCATGAAGGAGTCGTTTCATCTGACCACTATATTAACGAAAAATACTCAGAAGGGCCTAATTAGTCTGGTGTTTTAATTAGAGCGAAATCTATTTTTAGAAATCTACCGATGACGTCATTTCACCATGAAGGAGTCGTTTCATCTGACCACTATATTAACGAAAAATACTCAGAAGGGCCTAATTAGTCTGGTGTTTTAATTAGAGCGAAATCTATTTTTAGAAATCTACCGATGACGTCATTTCACCATGAAGGAGTCGTTTCATCTGACCACTATATTAACGAAAAATACTCAGAAGGGCCTAATTAGTCTGGTGTTTTAATTAGAGCGAAATCTATTTTTAGAAATCTACCGATGACGTCATTTCACCATGAAGGAGTCGTTTCATCTGACCACTATATTAACGAAAAATACTCAGAAGGGCCTAATTAGTCTGGTGTTTTAATTAGAGCGAAATCTATTTTTAGAAATCTACCGATGACGTCATTTCACCATGAAGGAGTCGTTTCATCTGACCACTATATTAACGAAAAATACTCAGAAGGGCCTAATTAGTCTGGTGTTTTAATTAGAGCGAAATCTATTTTTAGAAATCTACCGATGACGTCATTTCACCATGAAGGAGTCGTTTCATCTGACCACTATATTAACGAAAAATACTCAGAAGGGCCTAATTAGTCTGGTGTTTTAATTAGAGCGAAATCTATTTTTAGAAATCTACCGATGACGTCATTTCACCATGAAGGAGTCGTTTCATCTGACCACTATATTAACGAAAAATACTCAGAAGGGCCTAATTAGTCTGGTGTTTTAATTAGAGCGAAATCTATTTTTAGAAATCTACCGATGACGTCATTTCACCATGAAGGAGTCGTTTCATCTGACCACTATATTAACGAAAAATACTCAGAAGGGCCTAATTAGTCTGGTGTTTTAATTAGAGCGAAATCTATTTTTAGAAATCTACCGATGACGTCATTTCACCATGAAGGAGTCGTTTCATCTGACCGCTATATTAACGAAAAATACTCAGAAGGGCCTAATTAGTCTGGTGTTTTAATTAGAGCGAAATCTATTTTTAGAAATCTACCGATGACGTCATTTCACCATGAAGGAGTCGTTTCATCTGACCACTATATTAACGAAAAATACTCAGAAGGGCCTAATTAGTCTGGTGTTTTAATTAGAGCGAAATCTATTTTTAGAAATCTACCGATGACGTCATTTCACCATGAAGGAGTCGTTTCATCTGACCACTATATTAACGAAAAATACTCAGAAGGGCAATCATATTTCGTTAATATAGTATAAGTACTCAGCGGTAAGAATGGCATGAGCCGTAGCCCAATTTTAAAAACGAGGGAAATTAGACCTAACTAAAACCGGAAGTCCAAAAGGGAAAGCCAAATACAACCTAAGCGAGAGATTATCCATTCACAGTTATGTTTCTAAGTTTTAAAATTTGCTTGTCTTCGACACTTATCGAGCTAGGGACAAGTTTATGTTTTACAACATGGCGGATAGTTTCCTGTCGTGACAGCCTCCCCAATTAGATCTGTAAGTTCTTCTACAAGATCAAGAGATCGGTATCATTGGTCTTTATGAGTCCTCACCAGCTAGAACACGACAATGTGGAAACTCAGAAGTGTTCGCGAGCAGTTCCATGACAAGCATGAAACACATCCACTCGTTGCAAAACACTCTCGCTAATCAACCGTCATAAATCCGCCCGCGATGAAAACAACATTTTGCCACTTTGCGGCCAAAATTGTAAACCAATTACTTCATGTAAGCCAATGCTACGGATTGAGGGAAATCATTCAAGCAGCGAGATTATTTATTTCAAGATAGAAGTTTTTACAAGCTTACAGTAAGTATTTAAAGTATGAATCGTTGTCAATTTTTAAATGGGATGTACTATAGATATTGTTGCAATGATGATGAGTTTTTGAAAGCCCCTTAATACAGTACAAACCCGCGTGTAAGAACCACCATTTTTCGAGTTAGCCTAAAACGGTTCTTATAGAAGTGGTATTTACTGGGATTTTAGGCTATTTCGGTTCTTAAATAGGTTCTTATTTTTTTCGAGGAAAGGGGGCTTGCTGTTGGTCCAACAACAAGCTCAAAATAGTTGTGGTCCCTTGGCTTTGTACAATAAATAGACACTTGATTTTTTTTCTCTATCATTTTATTTCTTTCTCTATCATTTTATTTCTTTCTCTATCATTTTATTTCTTTTTCTATCATTTTATTTCTTTCTCTATCATTTTATTCCTTTCTCTATCATTTTATTTCTTTCTCTATCATTTTATTTCTTTCTCTATCATTTTATTTCTTTCTCTATCATTTTATTCCCTTCTCTATCATTTTATTCCTTTCTCTATCATTTTATTTCTTTCTCTATCATTTTATTTCTTTCTCTATCATTTTATTTCTTTCTCTATCATTTTATTCCTTTCTCTATCATTTTATTTCTTTCTCTATCATTTTATTTCTTTCTCTATCATTTTATTTCTTTCTCTATCATTTTATTCTTTCTCTATCATTTTATTTATTTCTCTATCATTTTATTCCCTTCTCTATCATTTTATTTCTTTCTCTATCATTTTATTTCTTTCTCTACCATTTTATTTCTTTCTCTATCATTTTATTTCTCTCTCCATCATTTTATTTCTTTCTCTATCATTTTATTTCTTTCTCTATCATTTTATTTCTTTCTGTATCTGTGCAAGAGACCACGATTCACAAACATCCTGAGTTATAAATAATAATTAGAGGCCTTGACTGGCACTATATTCGAAACAAACATCAAAATAAACATCATGATCATCATGGCCATTTCAAACATCATTTTCAAAGGCCTCGCCCACTGTAGCTTCCAGACTTCGAGTAAACTATATTTAACGATCTCGTCTGCACGCAATAATCTCAACTCAACACAACAACTCGTATTCATCCAGTTTAATAAACGAACGATTCACTAAAAACACAAATATTACACAATTGTTACTTACATGACATTACTTAAAGAAATACGACATATACATTACAAATTTAAACAATACTTACAAGTTATTGTGCCATAGCTAACATCAAAATACATGAACATAAACTCCATGTCTGGAAAACGAAACTAAAACTAGGCCACGTTTATGTCTGCGCCCGCTGTCCCTACAAAGCGGTAGCCATAACTAAAATGATCGTGAACTCTACACGCTCCCGCCCGAAAGGCGACAAGGGAGTCTTTCTAACATAAACAAAATCTAAACAAATAATCACATGCAAATGTTTAACCGTCTGCTTATATTATCCTTTACCAGAACTGCATTCCTTTTCTTTCTCGATACAAGTCAACAATTGTTCTTCTAAGAGACAAAGCTTTCGCACGTCCCTCTGATACACTCCCTCTGCTGTCTTCACAAGAACTCTTCTCACGACTCCTTCTTTATCAGGAAAAACCTGTTCAACTAATCCTTTTGGCCATTGTCCACGAGAGGTATTCTTGTCCGCGAGAAGCACCAGATCACCAACCATTATATTGGGCATTCTATTCAACCACTTTTGGCGCTCTTGTAAGCTTGGCAGATACTCTCGTGTCCATCGCTTCCAAAATTCATCTGCAAGTATTTGAATGTGTTTCCATCTTGCTTTGTATTTGTCTGATCTTTCGAAGTCACCAGGAGACGTAGACGGATTCCTGCGCAAGAGTAAGATATGATTAGGCGTAAGCGCTTCTAAATCTCGAGGATCACTAGATACAGGCGTGATCGGTCTGTCATTCATAATCTTTTCTACTTCCACGAGAAATGTTCTCAGGCTCTCGTCGTTCAGGAGACGTTGTCCAACCATTGAGTGTAAGATTCTTTTGGCAGAGCGTATTAGGCGTTCCCAAACACCACCTTGGTGGCTCGCCGCTGGAGGGTTGAACTTCCATTCTATGCCTCTTGAAGTGAACGTACCACGAATCTTCTCTTGATCCCATCTTTCTAAAGCTTTGAGAACATCTAGCTCCGCACCTCTGAAATTGGTGCCGTTATCACTGTATAAAACTCTTGGTGGGCCTCTTCTGCCAACGAAGCGTAACACTGCGTTAATGAAGCTATCTGTAGACAAATCTTCTGCTACTTCTATATGAACAGCTCGGTATCGCAAGCACGTGAAGATACATCCATAGCGCTTGTTTAATGTAATGCTTCTCTTCGATCTTGTATTGGGTCCTGACTTTACATACAGTGGCCCAAAGTAATCCAATCCTACTGCTGCAAATGGGTAAATCATCTGATAACTGTCCGAGGAGACTCTTACAACAGGAAGCGGTGCAGTAACTTGCTCTCCTAACTTAGCATTCTCGCGTCTGCATACATGGCATTTCCTGAGGCCACTCCTAATAGAGGAAGCTCCGTTCACAATCCAGAAACGTTCTCTCGTTGCTGCTAATACTTGATAGGTTCCCACGTGTCCGTTCAGATGATGATAATGACGAATTATCAGTGCTGACACCGGGTGATTCTTTGGTAATATGAATGGGTGTTTAGCGTCGTAACTCAGACTTGCGTTACCCAATCGTCCTCCTACACGAAGAATTCCTTCTTCTTCAAACGGCTTGAGTCGAGCAAGTTGTCCTCTCTTCCCTGTTTTCTCAATCTCATTCACAAATGACTCTCTTTGCACGAACCTTACAATTCTCTTCTCAGCTTCCTCCAGTTCACATACGGATAACGGTTTCAATCCGCGCTTTGCAGTGTCTTCCTTTGAGTTTCCGTGTAATTTACTTTGCGTTTGTGCACAAACTGGTCTTCGGAAAGCTCTAATTAACCAGGCAACGACTCTACGAAGTCTATCCCACGTTGAGTACTTGTGAAACAACAGATTCCAAAAGTTGGTTCGAACGGTAGCCGCTCCTACAGTGATTTTCTCTTTCTTCACTCCTTCGTCAGTTTCTTGTAGACTGTCGGTGAGATCTTCAGGTTGTAGAGGCCATTCGTCTACATCCTTCCATAGGAACTCTGGGCCTCGTTTCCATCTCTCTAGCTTGTTGGTCTCCGTGGCTTGGATTCCTCGGGAGGCGTAGTCTGCCGGGTTAAGCTCTGATCTGATGTGGCGCCACTGTCCGGGCTCTGATTCTTGTCGTATGACAGCAACTCGGTTAGCAACGAAAGTAACAAATCTTCGCGACTCATTTGCAATATACTTCAAGACTATCATCGAATCTGTCCAAAAGGTAACGCTGTCGATCTTCAGTCTTCTTTCTAATTCCTTCATGATGACTTTGTTGATTCTGGTCGATAAGGTGGCTGCCGTCAGTTCTAGCTTTGGTACAGTTATCACATTCTTCAGTGGTCTGACTCGGGATTTTCCCATCAGGAAACTACAATGGATCTTTCCTTCTTCATTAATCAGGCGTAGATAAGACGCTGTACCATAACCATGCTCTTGTGACGCATCGGCAAAATGATGTATGTCTGCTCGTTCAATCTTGCCAAAGTCCTTTGGTTTGTAACATCTTGGCATGTTGAAGTCCTCTAAATGAACAAGTCCGTTTCTCCACCGTTTCCAACGGCCACACAATTCTTTCGGGAGTTGCTCATTCCAATCAAACTTCAACTTACACAACTCTTGATTAATTTCTCTTCCAGGAAGGAGAAGAGGACTGGCAAAACCAAGTGGGTCGAAGACTGTTGCTATTGATGACAAGACGCCTTTTCGATTCTCTGGTTCTTTCCTTTCACCGACAACTAAGTTGATCGTATCTTCTTCCACGTCCCAATGGATACCTAGTGCACGATCTAGGGGCAGAATCTCTGATTTCAAATCTAAATCCTTGATTGCTGGCGCTCTCTCTTCTGCTGGAAATGCTGCTAAAACATCACGCGAGTTCGAAACCCATTTGGTGAGTTGAAAACCTCCTTTAGCTAGTAGCTCCTGAAGCTGTTTACTAACCACTTTAGCTTGATCTGAGTTGGCGAACGATTTCAGTAAATCGTCGACATAGAAATCTCGATACACTGCATCCACGACTTCTGACGAAAACGTTTGTTCGTTGTCTTTGGCAGTTCTCCTAAGAGCATATCCAGCTATACTTGGTGATGATTTCGCTCCAAAAATGTGGACGAGCATCTGATACGTCTCAGGATCCTTCGATATGTCACCATCAGGCCACCAAAGGTAACAAAGCGCTCCACGATCTTCTGGTGCCACGTAGACTTGATGGAACATTCTCTTCACATCAGCGGTAACTGCTATATTGTCGACCCGGAATCTCAAGATTACTCCGATGAGTGTGCTGGTATTTTCTGGTCCTCTCAATAGCTGATCATTTAACGACGTCCCACCGCATTTGGAAGCGCAATCAAAAACCACTCTCGGTTCTTCAGGTTTTCTGGGGTGCCATACGGCGTGATGAGGAAGGTACCAAAGAGGCTTGAGATTAGCAACTTCATCGTCAGGAACTCGTCTTGACGATCCTTCGGTATGGTATTTTTCGACAACACCACTGTATTTAAGGTGAAAGTCAGAGTCTCTTCGCATCCTCTGTTTCAACCAATTTAATCTCTTTTCGGCCACTGGTAGGCTATCAGGAAGATTTGTGCACTCCTGCCGAAATGGTAACTTCAGCTGATAGTGTCCATTTACCATTGTTGCTGATTTATCCATGATTTCTTTCGCTTTACGATCCTCAACTGACATGCCTTCTTCAACATCTATGTTAGTGTCACCAAACTCCTCGGTATACATGCGTTCCAACTGCTGATTTAGAATTTCTTGCTCTGTACGAGTGAAGTTGACGAGTACGTGATCTTCTTCTGATTCCTCTACAGGACCGTAGACTGTCCATCCAAAGGGAGTCTTTACAGCGGATGGCTGACCCTTTTCCCCTTCTCTTCTGTCCGCATAGTTGTCGATTATGTCTGGTCGATCACTGCCTATCAATATAGTGACTTTCTTATCTCCGGTCTCTGGAAGATGGATGTCGTCTAAGTGAGGCCACTTCTGTATTTCTTCGTTAGTAGCCATATGTCTTGAGGTGACAGGTAGGCTATCCGTTGTTAAAACGTTCTCAAGTCGAAACTTCGCGCTTCCTGACAACGATTCCACGTTCAACTGAACTTCATAACCGGATCTTTGTTCCTCACTAATGGCTGTGGTCATTGTAAAGTTGATTGGCTTCACATCTTGCACATCCAATTCCTTGACCAAGCTTCCTAAGCAAAGAGTTGCATCGGATCCGCTGTCCAAGAATGCATACGTCACAAGTTCTTTGTCGTTACTGCTCACCTTAACCGGGACCACCTTGAAGCAAACTCGCGGTCGACTAGCTCTCACTACTCCTACACTGACTGATTCGTTAGAATTCCCTGTCGCATGAGCACCAACCAACGTCGCCGAAACAGATGGATTGCTCGTTGTGGATCTCACGCCACTGTGTGGTTCTGTGACATTTTGTTGCATGGTATCTCCTGATGCATCATTCTTGCGTTCTCGAGTGCAATCTTCTTTACTTTCTTCCGTGGAACAATGAATCAGATAATGATGGTCTTTACCACACCCTGATATCCTGCAAATAAATCCTCTTTTACACCACTTTGCGATATGTCCTTCTTCGAGACATCTTCTACATAGTTTGTGCTGCTTGACAGTTTTTAGGCGATCTTTCAGCGAGGAACTTTTGAATACATGACATCTCCAAACTCCGTGGGGTCCAGAACACTGTGGACACTTATATGGTGCTGCCTTGAACGCATCTGAAGTCTGTTGGTACCGACTTTGCGTTGCTCCTGTCGTAACCCTTTGCTGATTACGGTAGTCAAATTTCTGTCTGCTTGAGAAATCACTATACGATCGGGACTTAAGCTCTCTTCCGTATCGATTGTTTATACGTTCAGCAATTTTCCGAACAAATTCCACGAAATCCTTGAATTCAGCTTGACCTTTCCTCTTGATAAGGTCTCCAGCTCTATCAGCCCACTTTCTTCTCAAGCTTTCCTCTGGAAGTTTTCTCATTAGCATGACTATGACATCCTCGCTATCCAAACGACTCGAATAATTACAACCCATGCTTCTTAAAACTCTACCTGCATCTTCTAAGCGCCTTGCGAATTCCATGAGACTGGTTGCGTCAAAATTGCGAACTTGTATTTCTCTTAATCTCTTCATATGGGCTTCTACAATCATGTGGGGCTGGCCAAAGTTATCAAGAAGTGTTCTCTTTGCTTCCAAATATCTCTGGCCCACTTCGAGATTCACACAGCTCTTGATCGCGTCTCTAGCTTTCCCTTCACACTGCGCGAGCAAGCGAGTAAGCCTCTGCGATTCATCTGCTACTTGATTTTCAATGTTGTCTCTAAAATTAGTGACAAACTCAGCATATTCTAAGGGATCACCACTAAATTTCATCAATTCTACTTTTGGTAGAGAAGGACCTTCTTTTATTGCTTGGGCTATTGTCATCCAAACATCTGATTGTGATTGAGATGGTGAATTAAATGTTTGGGGTACTGGCTGCTCAGGCGAGGCACTTGTATTTGGGTGAAATTCTGCTGTGTCAGCATCTAGATGGGTAGTTTTTGGGCTATTGGATGGCTTAAACGTGTTGGGTGTAACATGGTTCCCTTGCTGGCCCAAAGGTCTTTGAGTGGATGGTGATAGTAACTGGGACTGTACAGGATTAAATGGTGCAGTTACTTCAGTATCTACTACATACCGCAAGTCTGGGATGGGCACAGTATGGGTCTTGTCATGTGGTTGTGCTCGGGGGTCACTTGTGTGCACACCACTTTGCTTGTGATATTCTCTCAAATATCCATTCATGCCATCTCTCTCTTCTTCATCACTCTGTTCAATCATAAGGCCAATTTCTGCTTGTTTCACTTCAGTTTCAACATTCAGTAACTCAATTCTTCTACTTATCTCTGTCTTGTCCTTCTCAGCTTGTTCTAATTGACGCTCTAACTCCTGTCTTTCCTTTAGAGCATGCATCTTTAATCTCACTTCTTCAATAACTCTTTTTCTTTCTTTCACACTGCTTCTACTGGAAGCATGACTTCTATTACTCTTCACAGATTTCAAACTAAAACCAGACTCAGATGGAGGTCTCTCTTTCCTTTCTTTGTTAACCCTCCATTCATGCACAGTGTTGTCTAGTTGCAATTTGATATCTCGTTGCTTAGTGTAACTGTCTGTCATTGACATTCTTTTCTCCTCACTATGTTCACATTGTAAACAGTTTTCATGACTAATTACAAACTTACGAAAAACTTCTTCATACCTTGAGAGACCTGCATTCACGTCAGCTAACTGTACTCTAGAGTTTGCCATCAATCCCTCCACATAGTTCTGTCGTCTCTGCAGCTCTTCCAAGTCTTTGGTTCTTTCACGTTCTACTTGAATAATTTTGTCTGCTGTCTCGACTTCCTCACTGCTCGGTCTACGACTAGTACACCCTTGAGGTTCTACACTTTCGAAACCCACTTTCGTATTTACCTTGCTCGTTAATGGTGGCCGGATATCTTCTTCTCCACCATTCTTATCACTTTGAGACACGGTAAGTTCTTCAGTAAGTTCGGTAGACATTTCCTCTTCATCTATGTCTTCGACGTGTGTTGACTTTATAGAATGTTTATCTTTCTTTGAAGAACTACGCTTCATTTTATTACTCCTTTTTACCGTCATCATACGGTATCAGCAGACCAGATCTCCATTTCTTTCATAAGCAAAAGTTGTAAACTAATAACTTTGAATGATGTAGCTTCCAGACTTCGAGTAAACTATATTTAACGATCTCGTCTGCACGCAATAATCTCAACTCAACACAACAACTCGTATTCATCCAGTTTAATAAACGAACGATTCACTAAAAACACAAATATTACACAATTGTTACTTACATGACATTACTTAAAGAAATACGACATATACATTACAAATTTAAACAATACTTACAAGTTATTGTGCCATAGCTAACATCAAAATACATGAACATAAACTCCATGTCTGGAAAACGAAACTAAAACTAGGCCACGTTTATGTCTGCGCCCGCTGTCCCTACAAAGCGGTAGCCATAACTAAAATGATCGTGAACTCTACACCCACAGAATAGACTCGTTCTTCCCCTCGTTTTAAGATTTTAACATTCTGTGGCGAAAATGGTTGGGAAACAGCCACCTGAATTTACAGTAGAAAATCTAGCCTTTAAGATTTTAACTATAGTTTGGAATCAGTAACCTGAACTTACAGAACAATATTGAGGCTTTCCGTCATTAATTTTGGACAATTTTCAAAGGCCCCGTGCACAGAATAGACTCGTTCTTCCCCTCGTTTTAAGATTTTAACATTCTGTGGTGAAAATGGTTTGGAAACGGCCACCTGAATTTACAGTAGAAAATCTAGCCTTTAAGATTTTAACTATAGTTTGGAATCAGTAACCTGAACTTACAGAACAATATTGAGGCTTTCCATCATTAATTTTGGACAATTTTCAAAGCCTTCACCCACAGCATAGACTCGTTCGTCCCCTCGTTTTATGATTTTAACATTCTGTGGTGAAAATAATTTAGGCAACTTTTGATCTAAAATTTCCAGCGCAAATCGACATAATTGCGGCTATATAGAGCAGCAGTATTTTTTGCCTTTTTCCACTGAGGAGTTAATTCGAATAAAGTTAATTAGTGTAATAATTAGTGTAGTAATTAGTGTAATAATTAGTGTAATAATTAGTGTAATAATTAGTGTAATAATTTTGATCCTGAAATTTGCAGTGCAAATTGCCATAATTGCGGCTATATTGAACAGCAGTATTTTGTAGTTTTCTCGTTTTCACAGTAGGTTTAAAACTACTTTGTCTAACCCTTTTTGACCCTAACTCAAAAGTTTCAAAAGTGACCAAAATCGGTCAAAAAGTAATGGCTAACCCCTAATCTACCCCTAATATACCCCTAATCTTTACTTTTTTTTCCTATTTTTTTTAAAAAAAAATAAATTATATTTAGCCCAAATACAGCCTTCTCCTTTTCACAGAATGTCTAAAAAGACTTTATTTAACCGTTTTTAACCCTAACTCGAAAGTTTGAAATGGCCAAAATCGGTCAGAAAGTAAAGGCTAAGCTGTTTACATTTTGTTTTTCTGATTTTTTTAAAAAAATAAAAAAAATTTTTTTTTTTTTGAATCCGTCAGAATCCGTCAAAAAAATCAACCATCCTTCATTTCTGGGGGAAGAATCCCTGCTTTTTAGAGTCCCATAGCTTTCCTAATGTAAAGGGTTACATTTTTTCTAACCCCCTTTATAGCTAACCCCTTTACATTTTTTTCGACTTTTTAAAAAAGAACTCTTAGATCATTTAGATGAGTTAGATCACGGCTATCGCTTAGATTATTTAGATAAGTTTGACATCACGGCTTTAGTAAACGTTCACTCCAATAAACATCCGCTCCTTCATACATACATTATTTGAGACAAGTATAATGTCACGTCAGGTATTGTCTAAGCTTTTACCGACATAACTATCCAGATTAGTCATATCTCGAACATGTTCTCGCACCATTTCTGCCAATATTCTGGGCCACAAAGTTTCTAATCTCTTAGTCTTCTGATGGTTACGAATACAAGTTTGACACAAGCTTCTTACGTAATTCTCAGAAAAATGTTCACGGCTTTTGGATTCCTACCAAAGCAAAATAATTACAAATTCTTACTGTATAAAACAAAACAAAACAAAACAAAACAAAACAAAACAAAACAAAACAAAACAAAACAAAACAAAACAAAACAAAACAAAACAAAACAAAACAAAACAAAACAAAACAAAACAAAGAAAATTAAAATGTATCAGAACATTTGTAAATCACGAAACAGCTGTTGAATGCAAGAAAATTTCTTTGCCAATAGCTCCCACCTGTTTCTTGCTTTCTAACATCTTGCGTGTTTGGTATTTCAGACCAGCTCGACCCAGTCCCTCATTGGACAACGACCTAAAACATAAAACCGCCAAATATTTGCTTCTTGAGTTGTTGCAAGATTTATGGAAGTATTTACATAACACTGGAATGAGTTTCATTCTGAAATGAATTCAAAAGTCATACCGTGTTAAGTTTACATAGAAAAGTGATTCAAAAAATTTCCAACGATAAGACTAATTATATAACAATCATCCATACTTGGTTCTTTAAAGGTTTTCAAGGCTATAATTATATGTTTCAAGGTTTGTGCACGGTGTGTTTAATTAATCGAGGTTTGAATGTGCCACGCTCATCGCAGTTACGTTTGCTTTGTTTATACTGAAGAAATCTGCTGGAAAAGAATTCTGAAAAGTCCCAGGATTTTGCAAGATTATCCATAATTAATTATTTAAAACAAACGGGATTACGTCATTGTGTTCTTACGTAATTCAATAGACGACTTTCACGATCATGCGCAGTAGCAACAAATATTCAAATTTTCGTCGGAGATAAGAACAACTGTTTTAGCTGGAACGAGCATATTGAAAATAGTAGAAAGTGCAAAGTTTGAATCGAATTGCTTAACAAATGGAAAAAGTTTCACAAGCGGAAAGTTGACCATTCCAACAGGGATTTATTAGTGATTTAATAGGGACTTTGGCTTGGCGGGCGGGAGTTGCACGCCAAGCCAAAATCCCTATTAAATCCCTAGTGGAGAGCAAAACTTCCGAAGAGCGTAGCTTTCGCACTATTTGTCCGATTTATTTTAAACTTTGCACTTTTACTATTTTTAATATGATCTTTCCAGATAAAACAGTTGTTTTTACCTCCGATGAAAATTTGAAGTAAAGTTGCTACTGCGCATGAGCCTGAAAGTCGTCTATTGATCAGTTGCTTAGTTTATAAGACCTGCTGAGTCGACAGAAATCATTAGTGGTCAAAATAGACTCTGCATGCATTAATAAACTCCAGAATGAAATCTCGGCATAAGTTCATACTGGAAAACACACTCTATCTATCTTGTTCATTCTCTTTTGTTAATACATTTAGTTTTACCTTACCGCTCATGTTTTCCTTCAGTTCTCTTAACTTTCTCAGAATCAACTGCTTGACGTTTCCTGCAAAATAGGAAAACATTCCTACAAACAAAGTATACCTCTCTTGTCCAAACATGAAAATGTACTGTGAAAATGCGGATGCCATCACCGTTACATATTTAAAATGTTAACATAGAATTAACGGTTAACAACTACGATGCCAACAGCTTCCGGAGTTAACAGCTAAAAAAGTTGACAGCTAACAGAATTAACACCTAACAGAGTTAACAACTAACAGAGTTAACAACTAACAGAGTTAACAGCTAACAGAGTTAACAACTAACAGAGTTAACAGCTAACAGAGTTAACAGCTAACAGAGTTAATAGCTAACAGAGTTAACAGCTAACAGAGTTAACAGCTAACAGACTTAACAGCTAACAGAGTTAACAGCTAACAGAGTTAACAGCTAACAGAGTTAATAGCTAACAGAATTAACAGCTAACAGAGTTAACAGCTAACAGAGTTAACAGCTAACAGAGTTAACAGCTAACAGAGTTAACAGCTAACAGAGTTAACAGCTAACAGAATTAACTGCTAACAAGGTTAACAGCGTACAGATTTAACAGCTAACAGAGTTAACAGCTAACAGAGTTAGCAGCGAACAAAGTTAACAACTAACAGAGATAACAGCGAATAAAGTTAACAGCTAACAGAGTTAACAGCTAACAGAGTTAACAGCTAACAAAGTTAACAGCTAACAGAGTTAACAGCTAACAAAGTTAACAGCGAACAAAGTTAACAGCTAACAGAGTTAACAGCGAACAGAGTTAACAGCTAACAACGTTAACAGCTAACAGAGTTAACAGCTAACAGAGTTAACAGCTAACAGAGTTAACAGCTAACAGAGTTAACAGCTAACAGAGTTAACAGCTAACAGAGTTAACAGCTAACAGAGTTAACAGCGAACAGAGTTAACAGCTAACAAAGTTAACAGCGAACAGAGTTAACAGCTAACAGATAACAGCGAATAAAGTTAACAGCTAACAGAGTTAACAGCGAACAAAGTTAACAGCTAACAAGAGTGTTAACAGCTTACAAAGTTAACAACTAACAGAGTTAACAACTAACAGAGTGTTAACAACTAACAGAGTGTTAACAACTAACAGAGTTAACAGCTAACAGAGTTAACAGCTAACAAGACTGTTAACAGCTTACAAAGTTAACAACTAACAGAGTTAACAGCTAACAGAGTGTTAACAGCTAACAAAGTTAACAACTAACAGAGTTAACAGCTAACAGAGTGTTAACAGCTTACAAAGTTCCATAACTTCCGGAATTTACAGCTTACATAGCGTCCACTACAGTAGAGACAAAAGCGTTTCCCTGGGGTGAGTAAGTTAACAGAGTTAACAGCTAACAGAGTTAACAGCTAACAGAATTAACTGCTAACAAGGTTAACAGCGTACAGATTTAACAGCTAACAGAGTTAACAGCTAACAGAGTTAACAGCTAACAGAGTTAGCAGCGAACAAAGTTAACAACTAACAGAGATAACAGCGAATAAAGTTAACAGCGAATAAAGTTAACAGCTAACAGAGTTAACAGCTAACAGAGTTAACAGCTAACAAAGTTAACAGCTAACAGAGTTAACAGCTAACAAAGTTAACAGCGAACAGAGTTAACAGCTAACAAAGTTAACAGCTAACAGAGTTAACAGCTAACAAAGTTAACAGCGAACAAAGTTAACAGCTAACAGAGTTAACAGCGAACAGAGTTAACAGCTAACAAAGTTAACAGCTAACAGAGTTAACAGCTAACAGAGTTAACAGCTAACAGAGTTAACAGCGAACAGAGTTAACAGCTAACAAAGTTAACAGCGAACAGAGTTAACAGCTAACAGAGTTAACAGCTAACAAAGTTAACAGCGAACAGAGTTAACAGCTAACAAAGTTAATAGCGAACAGAGTTAACAGCTAACAAAGTTAACAGCGAACAGAGTTAACAGCTAACAGATAACAGCGAATAAAGTTAACAGCTAACAGAGTTAACAGCGAACAAAGTTAACAGCTAACAAGAGTGTTAACAGCTTACAAAGTTAACAACTAACAGAGTTAACAACTAACAGAGTGTTAACAACTAACAGAGTGTTAACAACTAACAGAGTTAACAGCTAACAAGAGTGTTAACAGCTTACAAAGTTAACAACTAACAGAGTTAACAGCTAACAGAGTGTTAACAGCTAACAAAGTTAACAACTAACAGAGTTAACAGCTAACAGAGTGTTAACAGCTTACAAAGTTCCATAACTTCCGGAATTTACAGCTTACATAGCGTCCACTACAGTAGAGACAAAAAGCGTTTCCCTGGGGTGAGTAAGTTCATTCGTCAATATCTCTCTTTCTCTTGAATCCAAATACACATGATAAACCAACCTGGTATCACCAAGTAAAGACAGGAGACGAGAAGGTGGCAAATTTGAGGTTGTGGCATGAGAAAGTGCACCAAATAACTTTTCAGCCTTCACAATATCTTCAGCAGTAACCTAAAATTTAAAGAACATTTTAAATTATACTTTTCCCCAAACCTGACTCTGAGCATTATGTAAAGTTTCTAAATGATTCCTCTCATACCTCGACATCATTCAACTGCCTCAGAGACAAATGGGCCAACCTGAATAAGGTGTAAGGTTTCCATAACGTGAAAGATGTGACAGGATTGCCATCTTTTATTGTTAGACATTCCAAATGTTTTATTCCAGCAAGGGCATTAATTTGCTGTAAACTGGTGATGTTTGTACTCGTAAAAACAAGTTTCTAAAATATAAAAAAAAAAACACGCTAAGACGATCGCATAGTCTAAAAAAACATCATAATGATGATGGTAATGATATAGTTGTGTAAAATGATGATGATGATCAGATGATGATGATGATAATGATGATGATCAGATGATGATGATGATAATGATGATAATGATGGTGATGGTAATTATAATGATGATAATGATGATCAGATGATAATGATGATGGTGATGATGATGATAATGCTAATGATGATGGTAATGATATAGTTGTGTGGTGATGATAATGATGATGATGATGATGATGCTCAGATGATGATGATGGTGATGATGATAATCATAATCATAACGATGATGGTAATGATATAGTTATGTGGTGATGATGATAATGGTAATGTTGATGATTCATTGAAGGAACGAGCCACGTCATTATTCAATAGGGTTGAATGTATAATAGGGTTATTGTATAATCCTGATTAGACCATACCTGGACAACTGGAAACTTTGCTTGCAATTTATCTACATGTGGCACAATCTCATTGAAGTCAATGAACTTGAAGGCAACACATGTTACAGTGTTCACAGCTTGTTGACCCCAATTTCGATCAAGAGCCTCCAGGGAACCAGGTCCATAAAGAAACAACGTTTCACCTTCCAGCTCAGCGAGGTAGCAAATGGTTAAGTTGGAACCACCATCTTGACTAAAAAAAAACACAAAGCTTTAATCATACGACACTGGAAGTATCAAGCCAGAGCAGTGTTCGAGCAGATAATAGAGCAAAAGAATAATCCTACTGCCATACCGCGCAACCCTAACACAACACAACACAACACAACACAACACAACACAACACAACACAACACAACACAACACAACACAACGCAACGCAACGCAACGCAACGCAACGCAACGCAACGCAACGCAACGCAACGCAACGCAACGCAACGCAACGCAACGCAACGCAACGCAACGCAACGCAACGCAACGCAACGCAACGCAACGCAACGCAACGCAACGCAACGCAACGCAACGCAACGCAACGCAACGCAACGCAACGCAACGCAACGCAACGCAACACAACGCAACACAACACACTACATCACATCATATTACACCACACCACATATCACACCACATATCACATCACATCACATGTATCACAACACACCACTCAACACCACATCACATCACAACACACCACAACACATCACACCACACCACACCACACCACACCACACCACACCACAACACAACACAACACAACACAACACAACACAACACAACACAACACAACACAACACAACACAACACAACAACGGCATGGTTGATGCAAAATTCCTAGAAAGAATGTGTTCACACCTGAATAATGTTTCGGACGTAGACGTATTTGGAAAAAGAGTTTCTGTTTTCACCATTATGTCGCTGGAAATAAAAACAACAACAAATCAAGCACAACAAAGACAACAAACTATACCGCAAAATAATTATTCACATAATTAAAATAATATAACATCAAAAATACAATAATTGCAGATGGTCATGGCCGAGTAATCAGTGTCATGTAGAATGGTCACGGTCATAGTCTGATCGTCATGGTGTAGTGGTCATGGTCAGGTGGTCATGCTCTGATGGTCATGGTCAGATGGTCATGGTCAGTTGGTCATGGTCTAGTGGTCATGGTCAGTTGGTCATGGTCTGGTGGTCATGGTCAGATGGTCATAGTTAGGTGGTCATGGTCAAGTGGTTATGGTCAGATGGTAATGGTCTAGTGGTCATGGTCTAGTGGTTATGGTCAGATCATCATGGTCTAGTGGTCATGGTCTGGTGGTCATGGTCATGCAGATGGTCATGGTCAGATGGTCATGGTCAGTTGGTCATGGTCAGTTGGTCATGGTCAGGTGGTCATGGTCAGATGGTCATGGTCAAGTGGTCATGGTCAAGTGGTCATGGTCAGATGGGCATGGTCAAGTGGTCATGGTCAGATGGGCATGGTCAAGTGGTCATGGTCAGACGGTCAAGGTCAGGTGGTCATGGTCAGGTGGTCATGGTTGGATGGTCATGGTCAGGTGGTCATGGTCGGATGGTCAGGTGGTCATGGTCGGATGGTCATGGTCGGATGGTCATGGTCAGGTGGTCATGGTCAGGTGGTCATGGTCAGGTGGTCATGGTCAGGTGGTCATAGTTGGATGGTCATGGTCAGGTGGTCATGGTTGGATGGTCATGGTCAGGTGGTCATGGTCGGATGGTCAGGTGGTCATGGTTGGATGGTCATGGTCAGGTGGTCATGGTCAGGTGGTCATGGTCGGACAGTCATGGTCAGATGGTCATGGTCAGTTGTTCATGGTCAGACGGTCATGGTCAGGTGGTCATGGTCAAGTGGTCATGGTCGGATGGTCGTGGTCAGATGGTCATGGTCAGTTGTTCATGGTCAGACGGTCATGGTCAGGTGGTCATGGTCGGATGGTCATGGTCAGGTGGTCATGGTCAGTTGTTCATGGTCACTTGGTCATAATCAGGTGGCCAGGGTCTGGTAGGCATGGTCTGATAGTCGATAATAGTCATGGTCATGGTCATGGTCATAAGCTACAGTCTTTAGATTTGTATCTCTGCACTCAATGTCTACAGAGCACGCTGCGTTTTTACATGATCTTATATAACCACTAGCACTGAAAACGTTTGTAAATGAGATGAAAAGAAGTTGATTCATCACTTGTTTGTGAGTCCGCAAATAGACAGCGTGGCACCAAATAATTGGCTATGCTAAAAGATACGTTCAATTCAATACCTTTCATCGCTTGCAACTGCAGGATCACCAATATAAGACTTCTCCCACTGTCGTTGGGCGTTATTAATAGCTATTCTTTTCTTTTCCTAAATCCAGTTTAAAATGTAGAGAAAAACGTAAAAATAGTAAAAAACTTTTTACGAATGCATATTCTGTAGGAAACCTGCACCTTAAGATGAGTAATTCTTCCATGTTCTCTCTTCTTCTCAACTTCTTTCTTGGCGATGACGTTTGCAACTCTTTTTTCTTCTTCCTAAATACAGGGAATAGTTTTTTAACGCAGCAGATTGCTCCCAACAACATGGCACGCCAGCAGTATGGCCTAGCGACTGGTAAACCCCATGTCAGGCCATTAGAATTAGCGGGTATGCAGCATCATGAATCTTTAACATTCGTCTGGAATACCGATACCCCCCCCCCCCCCCCCCAATAAAAATGTCCTCGGTACTCCACAGATCACGTATTATGATGACGAAAGTGGTTGGGAGTGATTTTAAACTGTACGTGTATATGTATGTACAGAGAATTAGAACTTAGATGTGCAGGATATTTATGTATGTATATGATCAAGTACAAGTACGTACTGTATATAGACCTGTAGAGTTACGGGTGTGTCAGTCTGTCTGTCTGAGTGTCAGTCAGTCAGTGAGTCAGTGAGTCAGTCAGTCAGTCAGTCAGTGAGTCAGTCAGTGAGTCAGTCAGTCAGTCAGTCAGTCAGTCAGTCAGTCAGTCAGTCAGTCAGTCAGTCAGTCAGTCAGTCAGTCAGTCAGTCAGTCAGTCAGTCAGTCAGTCAGTCAGTCAGTCAGTCAGTCAGTCAGTCAGTCAGTCAGTCAGTCAGTCAGTCAGTCAGTCAGTCAGTCAGTCAGTCAGTCAGTCAGTCAGTCAGTCAGTCAGTCTGTTTGCAAGTTTTTTAGTTTGTTTGTGTGTACTTTTTTTCCCTGTTAACTTTATATAACTCACACTTATCCTCTTCATGTCAAACTGTCGAAGACTTGAAATATTTTTTAAGACAGTGTGTTTATAAGAGACATCCAGAGCTAAAGGATTTCCGTCCAGTGACAGTTCTGAGAGCACACAACACTGTGAAAGACAGCTGATGTCGTCAAAGCTGCAAAAGAAGACGTCTTTATTAATAAATAAAAATAAACTCAGCAAAAAGCAATCCTGATGGTTACACATCGGTGAGTTGTCAGGTGTTGTGCACTCTACTTAAGGCCAGTAATGGCGGACGCACAATTATATAATAACATTTGGGCTACGCAATTCTGATTGGTCAACTGTACAGGATACCGCACGAAAAAATTCCCACACTGCCAAATTATTAGCTTTATAAGCAAACAAAAATGTTCTTCATTAACTTGTTTCGCCGGCTAATCTATAAGTATGTAAGCGTATTATAAATTGTCCAACTAAGGTTTATAGAGTAATGATGTTAATAGTACAGACCTTTGAATGCAGTTAAAACTTAAAAATAGTCTTTGAAGATTGGGAAGAAGATTGACTTCTGACTATAGAATGAAAGGAATACAAAACAAATCTATTGAAAAAGATAGGATTGTCTGTCTGTCTGTCTGTCTGTCTGTCTGTCTGTCTGTCTGTCTGTCTGTCTGTCTGTCTGTCTGTCTGTCTGTCTGTCTGTCTGTCTGTCTGTCTGTCTGTCTGTCTGTCTGTCTGTCTGTCTGTCTGTCTGTCTGTCTGTCTGTCTGTCTGTCTGTCTGTCTGTCTGTCTGTCTGTCTGTCTGTCTGTCTGTCTGTCTGTAAAGGTTTGTAGAGTTTTTGCTGGCATATTAGTGATATTACTGCGACTGTGTCATAAAAGCTACACAGCTAGAAAGACAACGTTGGCTACGGAGAAAACTAGTGACTTACCACATTGACTATTTTATTCCTTCTTAAATTCAGTTCAGCAAGTGCTCGCATTCCACCCAAATTATTGACATGA
The DNA here is from genome assembly GCA_964035015.1 of Corallium rubrum. Taxonomy (NCBI): domain Eukaryota; kingdom Metazoa; phylum Cnidaria; class Anthozoa; order Scleralcyonacea; family Coralliidae; genus Corallium; species Corallium rubrum. The sequence goes on from OZ036003.1 coordinate 10,508,996, forward strand.
ACAATATCGTTTCCAGCAAGATTTAAGACTCTTAGTTCTGTTAGATGATTCAAATTATCAATTTGGGATATCTGCAAAAAAATAATTGAACTAAAAATTGAACAAAAAAATTCCAAAGCTCTTATAAACTACTGTACCTTGTTGCCATGAAGATCCAGCACATCAAGTTTGTTTAATGCGTCTAACATTTCAATTTTTCTAATCCTACAACAATTCAAGATGAACAGCATTCTTATTAACAATAAACACTACATACTAGCAACAACAACAACAACACAACCAACAGCAACAACACGACACAACACAACACAACACAACACAACACAACACAACACAACACAACACAACACAACACAACACAACACAACACAACCAACAGCAGCAGCAACACCACCACCACAACAGTATCAAGAACAACACAACCAACAGCAACAACAACAACAACAACAACAACACCACAACCAACAACAACACCACAACCAACAGCAGCAACAACACCACAACCAACAACAACACCACAACCAACAGCGGCAACAAAACCACAACCAACAGCAGCAACAACATCACAACCAACAACAACACCACAACCAACAGCAGCAACAACACCACAACCAACAACAACAACACAACCAACAACAACAACAACACAACCAACACCAGCAACAACATCACAACAACAACACCACAACCAACAACAACACCACAACCAACAACAGCAGCAACAACAACAACGCAACTAACAACAGCAGCAGCAGCAACAACAACAACACCACCACCACAACAGTATCAACAATGCAACCAACAACAGCAGCAACAACACAACCAACAGCAACAACACCACAATCAACAATAACAGCAACATTAACAACAACACAACCAATTACAGCAGCAGTGAAAATAGCCTGTGCACAGCCAGGCTGTGAACAGGCTACCGTGACAACAACAAGCAACAATACCTGTTCTTTCCCAACATCAAAACCCTAAGAGATTTCAGGGCTGATAAGCCAGAAATACACTCCAGTTGATTATCATAGAAATCAAGAAAGATCAATCTTTTTAGTTGTGAGAGGTTTTCTATCTTGGTTATTAAATTATGCTGGAAGTTCAACAATCTCACATTATCCTCGCCTTCTAAGATAGGACATACAGTCAGCTTTCTCCTGAAAATACACAATAACCCTATGAGAAGTCTGCTTCAGTAAAAGGTCGGCTTCATGTTATTCATTAATGGCAGAACGTGATGTTACAAGAGGGTATTTTTATTGCATATGTTGCGCGAGTGACGTTAAATCCATGCATGCCAAAAACGAGATAAAGCGACTGCGTTCTAAGAATAGTCAGCTATACGCTTTCACTCAATTAATCACCTTCCCGACAATTAGTGCAATATTGTCGCAAGGATTTGAACAGAAGCCACTTCAAAGTTGTGCAATGTTCTTGTAGAAATAACTTGGAGCTCAAGAACTATTGTGGTGTTAACGTAGTGTTCAAACTGTACTCCACAAATCAGGCTTGGACTGTATGGTCATTGTGCCTTGAAACAATGGACAGTCATTGTTCAAAGTTGTGTCATTGTGCCTTGAAACAATGGACAGTCATTGTTCAAAGTTGTGTCATTGTGCCTTGAAACAATGGACAGTCATTGTTCAAAGTTGTGTCATTGTGCCTTGAAACAATGGACAGTCATTGTTCAAAGTTGTGTCATTGTGCCTTGAAACAATGGACAGTCATTGTTCAAAGTTGTGTCATTGTGCCTTGAAACAATGGACAGTCATTGTTCAAAGTTGTGTCATTGTGCCTTGAAACAATGGACAGTCATTGTTCAAAGTTGTGCCATTGTGCCTTGAAACAATGGACAGTCATTGTTCAAAGTTGTGCCATTGTGCCTTGAAACAATGGACAGCCATTGTTCAGAGTACTCCACAAATCAAGCTTGGACTGGCAAAATAGTCGCCGAATTAAAATTCTTTTATATACATATAAATTAGCCCTTATGAACTCGTTTTCATGTGTGAAATTCAAAAGAATTTTTACTTTAAAACGAGGTCATAAGGGCTATTCTACAATACTCAGCCATTGTTCTACAATACTCAGTTGTTCTACAATACTCAGCCATTGTTCTACAATACTCAGCCATTGTTCTACAATACTCAGCCATTGTTCTACAATACTCAGCCACTGTTCTACAATACTCAACTATAATTCTACAATACTCAGCCATTGTTCTACAATACTCAGCCATTGTTCTACAATACTCAGCCATAATTCTACAATACTCAGCCATTGTTCTACAATACTCAATGTTCTTGCCTCATGTTGAATATTATATTGTAGCAATGTAGCTAACAGTTTCGTTGTGCCAGCATGTTGCCCTAAAAATCGCTGCTGAAGAATGCTTGCAATAGTAGACAACATTACATGACTGTTTAGTTACATTACACTATAATCGGTGTAATGTAAACTTGAACATTACAAGAGATTAGTGATTACCTGTCAAGATTAACGCGATCTGGGTTAGCATGACGATCTTCTGGCAGTCGATAGACAACTGGAACACCAGGTGAGACTGAGGACTCACTGAAAATAACACGATCACCTGGAGAAATAAACATACTAACACATTATTGAACAAATGGACAAAAGAAGAATGAACAGACGAACAAACAAATGGACATACATGTACAGTACCAAGAGCTAGATCAACTTTTGCTGCTGAATAATTTGAGTGAATAGCTGGGAGAGTTGTCATTCTGTGAGTATCTTATCAACAGAACACGTCACGTACTTTCGTGTCTTTAACTCACAATGCAATAATTAAAGAAATTAAAAACAAGGTTTGCTAGCTGAGAACTATAAGGTATGTAGTATGTACGCAAAGTGTAACGCTGCAGTAACCAAATAAGAATGTCACAGCCTTTAATCCCGAGGAACTATTCCGTTATGACGCTGTTCATGCTGTTAAAATATTGTGTATGAATAATGAATTATTAAAGTCTTGTATATATTCCATTTAGTATGTTAGAATTTAAAGTGGATTTTACTTATTTTAGTTGTAACTTATAAATAATCAATTTGTTATAATTTAGAAGTGAAACTCGGAACGGGAATAAAATATATTACTGTTAATTCAGCTGTAAAACAAAGATCACAAGTTATATAGAAATCAAAGACATAGAGACAGTAAATAAACTGATAACATATTATTATTATGAACCACCTGCCAAATAAATTAGCATACGATAAATAATTAAGCTCTGAGCTTGTACGCGTTCAAGGATTGCTTATGGGGTGCCTTTCATTTCAGGATGGTTGATTTTCTTACTCTGTTATTATTACTATTATTATTATTATTATTATTATTATTATTATTATTATTATTATTATTATTATTATTATTATTATTATTATTATTATTATACATTGTTGAACTAACTGCTGGTTTTGAATCTAATCTTCAAAAGAATGTGGAACGTAAAAAAACTAAATATTTAGAATTAATTAGAGAACAAAGGAAATTATTTATATCCGTAAAATTTATAAATTTATCAATTAGCTCTCTTGGTGTCTTTGCGAAAGAATGTTCAACATTTCTAAAAATGCTAAATGATCTTCATTTTGACAAAGTTCACCAAAACTATTGTGTGAAACGAATGACGACAATTGCCATCAGAACTACATATTATATATTCTGTTGCCGAAATAAGGAATGGACAAACCCAGATTTATTAACTTTTTAATGTTGTATTGTATAAGTTTGTTATGTGTTTTTATAGTTATTCGTGAAATTCATTACTAATTCATGAGTTTTGCAGCCAATCCAATTTCACAAATTACGTCACATGTTACCCCTGTAAACCCCATACAAACTAAAACCAATGATGCTAATTAGTTACAACCACTAGTGGATGTATACTCTTCTGATACAACCACTAGTGCTTGTAACTAATTAGCATCTCAATATCCCAAAGGGATTTTTACTATTCATTCATTTCACAAGTTGTTTACAACACTCGCGTCCTTGTTGTATTGAATATACAATCACTCGCCTTCGGCTCGTGATTGTATATTCAATACAACACGGCCGCTCGTGTTGTAAACATTACATATTACAGTATACCATCGATTCAAGTAGCCGGTTGTAAATTACCTTATAATAAGTGAGATTTACAATTGTATATGTAAGAACTAAATTTAATCAATAAAGTTTCCATTATTATTATTATTATTATTATTATTATTCAATCCGTACTTGATTACCACCATATCCCTGACCACATTAATTTTGTTATAAAAAGTTTATACACAGATTTTAAGACTTCGATAATTACATCTGAATTCCGCACTCCTTTTATATCTGTTGACCGTGGCGTATTGCAAGGAGATTGTCTGAGTCCTCTTCTGTTCAATATGTGCTTTAACACGTTTATTCAACATATTAAAGCTGATAAGTACCGTCAATTTGGTTTTTCTTTCAAACTATTAAATCCAATTTACTGGTTCCAGTTTGCTGATGCTGCTGCTGTAATTACTGGTCAAGAGTCTGAAAACCAGCATCTTTTAAATCGTTTTTCGATCTGGTGCCAATGGTCGAATATGTTAATCCGGGTTGATAAATGTAGCACTTTTGGCATCAAGAAAGTCATTACAAAGTCAGTACAATACTTACCGAAACTCCTTATCAACCAAAATCTTATACCAGCAATCAACATTGGAGAATCATTTCAATACTTAGGACGCTACTTTGATTTTGACATGTCGAATCAAAATCATAAGACTGAACTGACTACTCTCGTTGATGAACTAATGTCTGACATTGACTCAAAACCACTTCACCCAAAAAATAAACTTCTCCTGTATAGTCGCTACGTCTTATCCAAATTATCCTGGCATTTCACCGTTGCTACACTGTCCAAAACTTGGATTTCAGAAAATATTGATTCTGTAATCAACCAATACATCCGTAAATGGCTTGAAATACCAATATCAGGAACACTAAGTACTATATATCTAACACGTAACAAATTTGGTCAAAGTATCTATCCTCCATCAGTAAAATTTATTCAATGCCAAGCTGTTCTACGCAAAGCCTTAAAATATTCTCCAAATGAAGCAATTAACGAACTGTGGAATTCCACTAATAATCATACTAATATTCAATATGACGTCTATAACTCTACTAAAGAAGTTCTGAAAGATTTCCGTTCTGGGCATGAAGATAAACTTCGAAACCACTTGACTTGTCAGGGATCCTTTTTCTCTAACGTTACAAAGTTCTCCTTATCACAGCTTAACAAGGTGTGGTCAACTGCTCAATCAAAACTGCCAAAAAACATTTATACTTTACTATACGTTATGTGAACAATTCTACTCCGACACGCAAAAACCTTCACAGATGGGGAATATCTTCAAGTCCAGAATGCTCCTTTTGTCTGAGCCCAGAAACACTACTTCACGTTGCTGGTTGTCAATCGTATCTTGAACGTTTTACATGGAGGCACAATTCAATTCTTAACTTTCTTGCAAATACCTTACAAACTGTTAACGGTTCAAACCTCTTTGTCGATCTACCTGGATTCAAAAGCCCATCTATCCTAACTGGTGACACGTATCGTCCAGATTTCCTATTGCATTGTTCAAACGGCCGTCTTTATGTTCTCGAACTTACTGTTGGTTTTGAATCAAACCTTCAAAACAACGTCAAACGGAAAGCAGATAAATATCGTGAACTAGTAAAACAGCAAAGTGAACATTTTAATGATGTAAAATTTATAAATCTCTCCATGAGTTCCCTAGGTGTTTTTGCGAATGAGTGTTCTACTTTTTTAGATATGCTAGATAAGGTTGGTATTGATAACAAGCACCAAATGTACTGCGTAAGGAAAATGATGACTATAGCTATCAGAACTACGTACTACATTTTCTGCTGCCGAAATAAGGAATGGGGAAATCCCGAATTATTAGCTTTTTGAAATATTTGTATATAAATTTGCAGGTTTTATTATATAGTCATTAGTTGTTATTATATATTATTAGTTGTGATTCAAGTAGCCAATTGTAAATTACCTTAATAAGCGAGATTTATAATTGTATATGTAGAAAAGAAAAACATTTAATAAAGTTTCCATTATTATTATTATTATAGAATAACGAACAAGTTTGTTGTGGTAATAAATTTGAAAATTGGCGTTGAAAAATAACGTTGTCCAAGCCGAGAAAATCAAAGCTAAAGTTCATGTAAATCAGGAGGTATCTTTATATGGTACTGATTTCCTTTGTGTTTTTCTCATGGATTATTAATGAGTTTTTGAAGAACCTATAAAGATACATGCATATACATGCATGTATGTGTGAATTAATGCACAGTTGTAAAACTTTCAACACAGATAAAAATGTACAGTGGTTTCAAGTCATTTGCACACACACACACACACACACACACACACATATATATATATATATATATATATATATATATATATATATATATATATATATATATATATATATATATATAATATATATATATGTTCCTCATATAGAATAGAATAAAACTTTATTTCGCAAGGGAAAAGTTGTATTAACCAAAAAGGTTATCTAACATACAGCCCTCAAAATATAACAATAATTACAAAATGATATACTAAACAGAATACACTATATACTATATAAATATATACATATATATTAAATATATACATATATATTAAATATATACATATATATATACTAAATATATACACTATATATTATTGATCAAAATCACTTGTAGCTTGTCTTTCATATTTAGTTGCATGAACTGTAGCAATACGCAAAGTTTTAAGTGATTTTGTTCAATAATCTTAAAAATATTCGCGATTTTCGAATATGTTAATTAGAAAAAAACGAACCATAAGTTATCTCATTTGAATATCACATAAGTCTAAATATCTCAAGAACTAAGTAAAATATGAAAAAGCTGTAAATTGATATTCCCCATTATTTTAAGAGTTCTTTCAAATAAGACAAACTTTATTTTCGTTTCATATACACTTTAAGTAGTAATATATATTGAATAGTAGAAGAAGCTTCCTTAGCTTATAATTAGATTGAAAACTGGAATCCATTTAAGCTTGGAGAAAAGAAGAATAGACGGCTTCTAAAATAATAGGAGCTGCACACTTTTGAAGACAAATAATTCGGAGCAGAAATGATTTAGACCAATTACCCCAGGTAACAGAGCAGTAGATAATATTAGCATGGATGCAAGAGTTATAAAAACAAAGAGCACAATGTTTCTTGAGTTAAAAAAGGTTTAATCCTATGCAGCAATGCTAGCCTACTATTGACAAGAGAACATAAGCTGTCAATGTGACTGGCCGAAGTTAAATGGCTGTCTAAATTGACACCAAGTATTTTAGCATGCTGGACTTGTTCGATTTCTTTGTTGTCTAATATGATAACCTACTACGTATTGTATTTGAATTATGCATACCAGCATGTATTTAATATTACAGGTACAAGTAGCCAATATCACAGGAAGTTACCTGGCAATTGGACATCAGTAACTTGCTTATAATTACTATGGCCTTGGGAAGTACTATTTGTAGTCTGAACTGGTGGCTTGTTAGAACATATGTCCTTGCTTTGCTTTAGATTTGCAGCTAAAGAAAAAGCATCTGTCATGCTGGCAGTCACAGGATGGAGAATCTGACGCTGAACTTTGTTCAGTTCATGGAATGTTTGCCAGTTCTGTTGTTGTCGTGCAATGTCTGAAGCATTGGAAGCAGGATTAACAGACTCTAAATTGGAAAAAAACAAACCATGAAGATACAGTATCACTTGCAATCTGAAAGTCAGTTATCTGTCAAGTTAAAACAAATATTAGTTAGTACAGATCATTCAACTCAAGGTTTTGTTAGTTTTTTTTGCACCAGCTGTTGTGAGTTCAATTCCCAATAAGAACTTTCTGAGTGGTAACATGTAACAAAAACTTGTACAGCAAGCTAAAACTAACAAAACTTTTATAAACTTGTTATTCTTAAAGTGTGAGCAGTCAGATCTTATCAGCAAACAGTCATTGCTCTATAATTAAAGTGTGTAGCTGTTGTATAAAGAGCTCCTGACAGAATACATAATTTTCATCATCCTGCTCACATATAGTTGTAACATGACATTGTATTTGATCACTAGGCAAGTAAAGACATCTCAGAAAACAGTTCACCTTTGTCTGAATGGTAATACCATAAAATAACAATGGAGAGCCTCTACAGAAAACTTTAAAGGGAGTGCTTAAGTCATTCTGATTAAAAACCCAATGCATTGTATTAACTGTACCAGTATGTATATAAATATAATTAAATAATATAATATTATATATATATTTCTAAAACTCATTAATAATTCATGAGGAAAATTCAAAAGAAATTAAAGTTTAATCAATGTCTGTTTACGCCGATACAGAACTGATGTCAGTGTCTGTAAATGTGATACAGAACTGATGTTTTATTAAACAGTTCTGTATCACATTTACAGACACTCTGTAAATATGATACAGAACTGTTTAATAAAACATCAGTTCTGTAGCAAGTGTACAGACACTTCGCATTCAACTTACAAGATGAAGATGCAAACATTTGTCGCCTAACAACATTTGTTGAATAACAAATGATGATCAGTATGGCCATTTATGCCATGTCACTTAGAATAGAAAATGTGGGACTAATATTAAATTAAAGCGCATGCTCGTATCACTAATTTAATATTCGTAGCCTATTAAACCTTACCTCGAAGGTTTATCAGCTGTTAACATGATTTATTTTTGTTTAGTTACCTTAATAGGCGTTTTAGAAGTCATTTACAGAATTCGTGTCCGTTCTGTATCGGGATACAGGCACTCGGCTTCGCCTCGTGTCTGTATACCCCGATACAGAACGGTCACTCATTCTGTAAATAGTACATATATATATATATATATTCAATTATATATATATATATATATATATATATATATATATATATATATATATATAATTGAAATATAGTAAGGTTAGATATACTGCCAAAACAGAGAACGTAGGAGTGTAACGTTTCAAAACATTAGACTCCTACGTTCTATGTTTCGGCAGTATATCTAACCTTACTATATTTCGATTGTTGTTTCTACACTGCCTACGCAGCACGCTACTTTTATTATATATATATATTACTGTATTATTATTATTATTATTATTATTATTATTATTATTATTATTATTATTATATAGCATCAGACCTTAAAAATGATATTCTCATATGCATCTACAGTAGACAAAAATTACAACCAAGTACATACGTATATTTGCTGTTGTGTTGTTGCTAATATCACCATCTGCTGCAGGTGAAAATCTAAATCTTGTTGAAGGAGTTATGATTTGGTTTGAAACAGGAGGCATCATGAAGAAGTCATTGTCATGAGGTGTCTTTTTGTCTCCAGAACCCTGCAATTACAGTGTACAGGTCAAAGATTTGCAAGAGGTAACAATAATATATTAATAAAGTATTATGTTTTATTATCTACCTGTCTTGGAGTGGGTCTTTCATTGACAGTACTGGCCTGAGCTTGGAAACTATAATGAAGGCCAAGATTGGCAGTCTACAGCAAAACAAATAAAGCAATATACAGTATCACCAGCCAGGCAGAATTTTTCTTCGAAATTTAACCCAAAAGAGATATTTTTCACAGTACCCAGCACTTCCTGCATTTTCATTTCTAAATTCTTCAGTAAACCATGACTAAAGTTCTACAATACACTATAGGTTGAAATTTGACTTCCTGTATGAGAAGTTCAGTTTTAAATTGTCATAGTTTATGTTTTGTCCCAATCAAACCAATTGTAATTCAATAATGCTGGAATTTAATAAAATGTAATTATTAAATACAAATTTTATTTTCACTCAGTACTGGTTTAAAATATAGAAAATGTTTCAAATATTAAAACAAAAATTTAGAGTTATTTTTGGGGGGACAAGGAGGAGGGGAGATAGGGAGGGGGGAGAAGGAGGGAGGAAGAAGAAATAATAGCTTTATTGGCATGATCTATTTACAGACATTGCTAAAGCTTATAGTATTAAATTACAAAGGTAACATTTAGCCAGGGGAGAAGAAGGAGGGGAGGAGAGGGAGGGGTGGAGAGGGATGGGGGGGGGGGATGGGTGGTGGGAGGGATGGGTGTAGGGGAGGGGTGGCTGGGCAGGATCTGTAAGGGAGAATAGTATCTGGTGTCTGAGCTAGGAGACAGCCTCCATTGGCATATATATATATATATATATATAGTGTCCAGACTGGAAAGTTTGTACTTCGCGACGGATATATCTGTCGCGAGATTTTCAGACCTAATTTATGCGGCCGCGAAATCGTGAAGAAAATTGGCTGCGGCCGCGAAAATCATGAAGAAAATTGGCCGCGGCCGTGAAAATCATGAAGAAAATCGGTCGCGACCGTGAAATTGCGAGAAAAAATCCACGCGACCGCGCAATTGGGAGCAAATTTCGCGACATGCCCACGCAAAATCCACGATCTGCCCGCAAAAATTCCACGATCTGCCCGCAAAAATGGCGGCCAAAATTGATCTCCGCCACGAAATTTGCAAACTTTCCAGTCTGGTATAGTGTCATTAATATTTTTTTATTATATAAAATAGAGTGGTTGGTTGATTTTTGCACAACTAATAAAATCAATAATCTCACAGGTGTGATTATTGATGATAATCTCGCATGTGTCAGTTATCATACGAAATGCATTAGAGTATACTGTTCTATTTTTGTGGGGCAATAAGATTATCATTTTACAAAATCAACAGAATAATACATGGATACTTGGAAATATGAAATTATTTCATGTGTTGATAGGCAGATAGGATATCTTATATACTCTCTACACTCGAAATAAAATTTATATTTCCACACATTCATGTATTATTATTTATAAATTTACTATTGTGAATGACGGTGAAGACAGTTTACAGAAAAACATAAAAACAAAACATGAACTTACATCTTTCGGAACTACACGACCGGTCTTGGACGTTCGCTGTGGATAATGAAACATCGTATTTTAATCAAAAGAAGCATAGCTTTCTAATATTCACTTCTTTATGATAGGAAAATACAATAAAACTTTATTTTAACAAGCACGCCTCCATCTTGTATCTTGTGTCGCCATCTTTAATAAGTAATTTATAATTTATTATTATTGGGATCCAGGCCCTTTGAGTCGCGGTTAGTCACCAGACCTCAGAATGCTTCGCACGAAGCTCATTATTCTGTATATGTGGCGTTGCGATGTGGTTGTTTGTAGGTTTCAAGGAAATATACCGATATTGAGAGCTTACAACGATACAATGGTTGTAGTACGTGTACTGGCTGTCGTATGCCTAGCTTTAGTAAAATGTGTTTTGTCTTATAATCCATTTGATGATTCTATGTTATATGATATTGGTTGGGCTGGCCCACTTCGCTCACAACAGGTAAATGTAGTAAAGTTGTAAGTTTTTTCTGCGGTGTTGCACGATGTCCTTTGCACTGTCACTTGGAAAATATTTATACTTTAGAATGATAAAGAAAGTCCTGTTATTATAACCACAAAAGACAATGAAAAATACCGCTGTGCATTGCCTGTTTTGAGAGCTGATTTACAGGTACTGTATGTTCCTAGTTTTTAAATAACAACACAATAAAGAATAACCAGAAGTCCAACTCTGTGTTGGCACCTTTGATGTACACATGTAAAAATCTCACAGCTTGTCAACAGGATGTGTTCGCAACAGGCTTGTAGCAAGGCTGTTAACAGGTTGTAACAGTGCTGTTCATTCAAAACGCTGCTACAACATTGTTACCATCAGCCTGTTAACAACTTGTCAACTGCAGAATGGTAACAGGTTGTTGGAACAACTTGTCATCTGTCTGTTGGAGTCATCAGCCTTGTTACAAGTTGTCAACAACTTCTTACAGACATGTTAACAGACTGGGACAGCCAGTGCGAACACATGACGGTGACAGCCTGTTGAACAGCCTTGTAACAACTTGCTTGCAGGGATGTAACAGCTTGTGCATTTTTACATGTGTAGGTGTCCTTGCACATGTTGCCTTGGGCATATCAAATGTCACCATTCTGGTAACTTTGACCATTAAAAGTGCCAGTGGAACCTAATCTGTACCAGGATGATGTAATTTAATATACTCATTGAAAAAAGACACATTTTCACCCAACTCTGATTTCTGGTTGTTCTACCCCAGTGAGTATTGTGAATTATCTGCCCTAGGCCTGGCACCAGAAGAGGCCTGTAAAAGTTATGTCAAAATGCATAATTTCATCCAGTAATTGCTGACATATTGTATGTAAACATTAAGGGCATTTAAATGGGAGAAAATAAATCGTGACTTAATTAAGACGTGTCCTATTTAAGCCACAAGTCATGACTAAAATAAAAACAGGGTTGAAAGCTAGTCCAAATTAAGTCATGACTTACTAGAAATTGATGGTCATATGGGTGCATGTGTTTATGACTAAAATAGGACACATCTTAATTAAGTCTCGACTTATTTTCTCCCATTTAAATGGCCTTATTTAGTAATAAAGTGCTTATGTCACAAAAATTTTTTTTGACTTTTGAGTAGAGGACAAAAGGTTAGTTAATAGGTTCTTTAACATTTTTCGGTTTTCTCTTTTCATTCACGAGATATGCGGCTCTAAACCTTGAAAAATTGGCTTTTAGCAAAAAATTGTTGTGCCCGAGAAAAAAATGGAAAAGGGTCTGGGGCGACAGCCGTGTGACGTAGCTTAAGGGACGGAGGTTCGAATTCACATGTGAAGGAGTACTAAAAAGCTATTGAGAAATTAATAAGTCCCTTAAGCTACATCACACCACGCTCGTCCCAGACTCTTGTTGATACGTGACATTTTCACGAAAATTGCTGTTTAGAGCTGCATATCTTGGGAATGAAAAGAGAAAACCGAAAAATGTTAAAGAACCTATTAACTAACTTTTTGTCCTCTACTCAAAAGTTAAAAATTTTTTTTTGTGACATAAGCACTTTAACCTTTCATTGATTGTTATGAATTTTCATTAATTTTAGAACAGCTACAGTCCAGGTCCTGGGCCGAGTGCAGATGAACTTTTAAGATCTCTGACTGCTAATATTAGATGTTCATATAGAGTAAGTGAAGCATCAGGTTTCAGATTATTAACATGCAGCATCAGGACAACTTTTGGGCAATCTTGCTTTTATGACTGTTGACATATTTATTAATTGCAGCTTGAAACTTATTGGACTTATGAACTTTGCCATGGATCTCATATTAGGCAATACCATGATGAGAAGCCAGTGAAAGTATGTCACTTCAGCTAGTAAATGTATACTATTTAAAAGCCAATAATTTTTTAAAAATACTGCCAGTATATACCAACTAATAGTTATAAATACTGTACAACATGAGCTACTAAAAATGTTTGTGTTATTATATCTAGAGCAAACCTGCCCAGGAATATATCCTTGGGAAAATCAGTACTACAGGTGAACTTTTGATTTATTAAATAATATTTTAGTACTATCAGACTGGAATTAGTGAATGAGTGACTGCTAGTGAGTGAGTCCCAGACTGTTATACTGGGTCAGACTGCAGCAATTTAAGTAATTGTACCAACATACAATGTATTAATTTAGATAAAGATGTTAAGAGTGAGAAAACATCAGCAGAACCAAAGCAAGAAGAAAAAAATGATATTGTAAAGGTATTTACTAAGAAATAGATATAAGATAAATGAGTTGTCACCAGCACATTATCCTAAGCAAAAATTTAAGCCACAATGGATTTGCACAGTCATCAAATTCTCAAAATAGAAAATAGAAGAAGCACTCTCTCCTCCGCAGAGGCTTTATATTACATGATGCATGACGGAATATTAATATTCCCTCATGCGTCATGTAATATAAAGCCTCTGCGGAGGAGAGAGGAAGAAGCATGTTTACTATTGCAGACATGCCTGACAAGGTTATTACTGTATCATTGATGACTGATCAAGGTTGTAAAAACTAATGTTATCAACCTATCAGGAATGAACAACATTGATGCCTGAAGTAAAATACTGGTACCTATAGCAAATACTCTCAAATTTCTATATATAAATATATTTTCAGATTCCTAAAAGAAATTTTAATGGACGTGAGGTACCATATTATGAAATAATAATGGACAATGGAACTCCTTGTGAACTTCTCAATGGGCAACCAAGAAAGACCCATATTATTTATATGTGTAAACCAGATTCACATAATGAGGTAGTTATACTGTAAACCCACATCTTAGACACAAAATTAAATAAGTCTCCTCCCTATGTGAAGCTTCTCCCCTCTATGAAGCCCCCTCCCTCTATGAAGCCCTCCCCCTACAAAGTCCCCTTCCCCTATGAAGCCCCTCCCTCCAGATACCCCTCTTCACAGCCTAAAATTAAGAAGTTGGGGGGGGCCTAATAAAAGAAATATTACAAAAAAATTCCTTGTAAAATTCCTTGAGTAATAAGTCTCGGTGAATACAAGCTCTGCCTGAAAATTAAAGTCCACTTCAAAAACTCATTAATAATTCATGAGGAAAACACAAAGGAAATCAGTACCATGTCTGTGGTTTTATACCTGATAAAACTTCTTGGCATCAGAAAGAATACTAATGAACATACAATTTTATATAAAGGATACTAATGAACATAACATCCAATGACGAATCATTTTTGAAGCCATTCAAAACACTCGCATCATGTGTTTTATCGGATCTTACCCTACATAATACATAAATCCAATTAGCACATGGTGTATTAAATTATAAGTTGCCTGTGTCATAGTTTATAATTATTTGGCAGATTATTAGTGTGAAGGAAATTCAGAGCTGTGAATACCAGTTTGAAGTATTGACCCCATTACTGTGTGCAAGTGATTACTACAAGTAAGTCATTTCAATTACATGTCACATATTTTTGCAAATTACTTACAGTACCTAGCAGGGTGGGAAAGTTATAAATGTATAATTTACACAAAGTACTGTATTATTCAGGGGTGTTGGGTGACACTAAAAGTGGGGGGGCCCAAAACTTTTAGGGGGGTCCGGGGGGGGTGCTCCCCCAGGAAATTTTGAAATCTAGAGTCTCTAAAATACCATTTCCTGCATTTTAGGACAAGCATTTACAGAATTCTAAAGGTCTAAAAACGTCATAAAATATTCAAAAGATAACACTTTTCCAGACATCGAATATCTGCATTAAAATTTCCTTTATTGTATCTTTATTCAAAGTCATGGGTTAGCTAGGGTTAGTGTATTGTGTTGGGTCAGGCTTACAAGAGGTACATTTAAAAACAGAATTCAATGTATCAAATATATGGTATGTATAAAAATTGTTTTCTTGTCGATTTTGTTAACCATAACTTTATTACTGACCTTGTTAAAAAGTGCAAGGGGGGGGGGGGGAGTGGCAAACATATTCTGACCACCACCACCACAGAATAAAGACTATACAGAAGGGCCACTCGGGTCGGAACCTATGAAGTTTTTGTCTCCGCGCATGTCGCATTACGCATGTTGCTCAGCCAGTAAACTGCATGTTCTGGCCAATAAGCACGCTGAACTGGCTGTCCTAGCCAGTAAACTGCATATTTTTGCATAAAAATACGAGGACACGTTGTACCGCTAAGTGGCCCTTCTGTATAGTCTTTATTCTGTGCCACCACCACCAAAAAGTGGGGGGCCAAGGTCCCCCAGCTTCCGACGCCCCTGGTACTATTCATGTACTAAAGTAAAATTTCAGATAGGCATGTTACATTTGTTGCTATTCAGTGTTGTATACGGTAGGTAGACCCTGATTCATCAAACTTAAAAACCAATTAAACTACTTATTAGTCACACTAAACTCTACTTAAGGCTTTGCTTTTGAACAGTTTTTAATAGTGCTACCAATGGCTGTACTCTAATATAACATTACCTGTATTTTACAAATCAATATGGACGCATTCTAAACCTTTAATATTAAAAAATGGCCATCGAATTAGAATTCTTTTCTGTGCATATAAATTATCCCCTTATACCGCGTTTTAAAGTAAAAGTTGTTTGAATTTCCCACATGAAAACGAGTTAATAAGAATCTTAATTCGTTGCCATTTTGGAATAAGGTGTGTTAACATAAGAGTGCAATTAAGCTGCTGTTAATACACGATGCGATTTTTCTTACAACTTGCAACAAATCACTGAATGTAATCGCACCGTGTAACACCCCGTAGCAACTTGCGATTTTGTCATTTTTGCCGTGTTGCAAGTTGCAAGAAAAGTTGGATGGGTTCTACTTTTTGCTGCAACTTGCAACAAAAATCGCAAGTTGCTGAACGTGTAACACCCTTCCTGCAACTTGCGATTTTTTTTTCCATATGTAAATTTGTTGCAAGTTGCAAGAAAAATCGCCTCGTGTAACAGCACCTTCAGAAGGCAAATTAAAATAGCTACCGCTGGTAGTTTGTTCATAATAGAATACAGGGCAAACACTTATTAGCAATTAGAACTCTTCAATTCACAATTCTGTAAATATGGTACTGTAATCTCTTCTACTAGGATTAAAGAAGATATTATTCATCAAATCCGATGCCATTCTCTAAATGGTTCACCAAGGTACAAAGAATGTAAAATATCAGTTTTAACTCTATCTTAATAATGAAAAACATTTCAAGAAAGTACTAACCTTACTTTTCGTAAAGAACATGTCTGAACAATATAAAAGCAACGAGTTTCTTTGTGTGTAATTGTCAAGAATAAAACAAACATTGCTTCCCCGGGTCAAAAATATTTCATTTCAATCTTGATTTTCCCGCCTCAACTCACCCGACAGCTGATTGGCTAAAAACAGTGACGTAATCATTAGAAATATTACATGAAGTATTGCGCGGCTTGACGTTAAAGCTTGGTTTATAAATAGGAATATGGAAGTAAATTTCATTTAATTACTGAAGATATTCACTGAGGAACATATACTTCGTACAAGTTGCTGCTTCATTTGTTGAATATCTTTTCCAGGGAACCCCATAGCTACATTGAACATATTGAAGAATCTGAAGCTGATAGACTTGGATTCAGAGAGGTATACAACTTGTGGTCATTCTTCAGCGATTTGTGGTGAACTGGATACTATTAGTTTTTACATCCATTTCTCCTGATTTTATAGTCTAATTAAAATTAAAACAGACACAGACACAGACAGAGACAGACAGACAGACAGACAGACAGACAGACAGACAGACAGACAGACAGACAGACAGACAGACAGACAGACAGACAGACAGACAGACACACACACACACAGACACACACGATTAGTTTGTTTTTGGTTCTTGCAGTACCAGTACATGCCTGTACAAGGTGAAAGTCCAGAAGCGGATGTTGCATCTGATGAACATCGTAAAATTCCACCGCAGCCAGATCAGCAGCTAACGCAAGATTTCCTTAATGGTGATTACTGTTTGCGAGGGGTAGGTTGGACTGAAGCATTCTGTATCCAAACCAACAGGGCTCTATTCAAGAGCTAACACGTAACTTTGGCTTTATCGCTAAATTTTATCAAAGTGAAATTATCTCGTATACAAGTTACACAAAATATTATGTACTGTGCAGCACCGCATTAACTGCGCAACATTTCTTACTGTTTACAACTGCGTTAACGAATTCTCTTTGCATCAGGGTTCAGGATGGTGGCACTACGAATACTGTCATTCCAAGCACGTTCTTCAGTTCCACGAGGTAAACTCCAAATGAATACTTAATCAAAAGCTTGAACTTCGTCAGCTAAAACACAGGGGGAGGTGTTCTTTTTAATTATCATCTGAAAAAGTAGGCCATTTGTTAGATGAGGGATAATTCTATCGAAACTCCGAGAACGTCTGCTCGCAGGCTAAGATGAGGAAAGTTTTAGTATTTTAACCAAAACGTCCTTTTTGCGAACTTTTAATGCCTAGAAACCGGAGTAAATTCTATTTGAAACCTGGGAAAATGCGTTTTACTTTCTTACTGTAGGATTCTAACGAAAAAACTATCATTTACCTAGGAATATGGAATAAAGATGTAAGTTGAACAGGATGATAATTGCTGCTGCAGTACCACACGCAAAACCAAAACATACTCTAAAATATTTCTGTGATTGTGTGTGTAGGTTCATGTCGAATGGGCTAAAAAGCATCCAAAACACAAAACAGCAGATTACGTAACACATTACTATGGCAACGGGGATATCTGTGACATCACTGGTATGGCAAGAACTACACAAGTTAGACTGAGGTTTGTTAAAGATGTTGAACTGTCCTGAACGAAATGCTGACGTTTAAAATGGCTTCGTGTTGTAACAATACTGTCCTGGCAATAAAACCGTTCCTAAAAATATTGTTGCAATATATTCCTCAAGTTGACAACTTCTGGTTTTGAATCTGATTGGAGTTGGCCAAATAATTCTGTTTTTTATAGACTTTATTCCAAAGTAGCCGCTGGAATTAAAATTCTTTTATATATATATACACATCTCAAACTCATTAACAATTCACGAGGAAAACAGTACCGTGTCGGTGGTTTGGGTATCGGAGGAAGAAATTACATAAATTAAGCAAACTTTTACCCCGATTTTCTCTTAAAATACTGATTTGTTTGAGATGCTATATCATACACTCAGAGGAGTGTTTCATCAGGATATCCAAACACTTCGAAGTTTGTTCAAAAACCTCGGCTTAGCCTCGGTTTTCAACAAACGTCTCGGTGTTTGGATATCCTGATGAAACACTCCTCCTCGTGTATGATATATTACATCTCAAACTCATTAATAATTCATGAGATAATCAGCCAATTACAATAGTCCATTCAATCACCTGATTGACGTTGGATACGCCAGGAAAGCCCAAGATATTAGATGAAAACCGGTGTTCATCTAATTCTTAAGATCTTAATTATCTATGCAAAATAAACAAGTTGCTGTATGCATAAATTTTACACACACTCAAGAATAAAATCTCTTGAGGGTTTATTTTAATTGTCTTTTGTAATTGAAATCGCTCGATTGAGATGCCATATTTCGGCCTCGTGCTTTCATCATGTTTTCTCGTGTTTGGATCCCCTGATGAAACACTCAAACTCGTTGTTGATATATTACATATACATAAATTAGCCCTTATGAACTCGTTTTCATATGGGAAATCCAAAAGAATTCTTACTTTAAAGCGAGGTCGTAGGGGCTAGTTTGTATGCACATAAGATAATTCTAATTCAGTGGCCATTTTGGAATAAGGTCTATCCCTTAAAGCGAAAACCAGAGGCGAAAACTATGATTCAGCAATATTGTGGGTCCCACCGGATATGGCCGCCGCGAGATTTTTAGCCTCACTTCCGACTTCGATTTTTGCCACGCGCGAAACAATAGATGCTCTATCCAGTATAATGAGTCTATTATTTGAGATCAGTGATCCCAAAGTATCTACTAAATATAGCGCGCACAAAACCAGTCAAGCACAGACCAGGCTGACAAGACTCTGATGAGCGCTGGGATAGCCCCCTACACATGAGTGACCGCTGACTAGCATTGGCTCCTTTTTACCTTGCCCAAATTACCTTTAGCCTTATTTAGAACGAGAAACCAATCAAATTCAAAACAGTTAAGAACAAGTTAGCAATAATTTTCATAAAATGAAAAATATATTGCAAGAATATTTTAGGAACGCTTCTATTGTGACGACTGTAAAGTATTATCACTTTCTGTTTCTGTTATATAGGTGTATGAAGTCAAAACATCTTCAAGAGGTTTCAATCTATTTGTTAGAGCCCAAACCATGTCACTACATCCTTGGGGTAAGTAGTGTAAAAAGATGTTCTTTAGATTTCAAAACACTTATAGCAGTTTCCTCCGCGGTGTTCTGAACTCAGAGGAAGGAACTATACTCGTGTTAAAACTATAATATCAATCACGAAGCAGGTCAGTCGTACCCAGGCCCTCTCTCGCTAGAGTGAAAAACCCTGGGTACGAGGTTGGTCAAGGCGAGTGATTTTAAGTTGTTTTTTTAAACTTGTTTGTCTTAGGTGGATTCACCAATCCTGTGTCCACTTATTGAAAGAGCTGACGAGAACTGGATGTTTCCTACGACTCCCTAATCACACAACTGAATGAATCCAAAAGATGAAGTGGATATAATTAGATAGGCTGAACAAATGAGCTGCCTTAGGAGAAAAAATAACATATTTATAACTACGGTATGCACAGAACCGTGTTATATGAAATGATATTTAAGAAACGTGTCTGATGATTGCGAAAGTCGTGTTCTGATATCTCGATGGAAACGAGGCTGTAAGGCTAGCGCTGACATGTTCGACTATTGCGATTAAGGAGGATTTACATTTTGATAAAAAAGACCTGTTGCGTTGGTATAGTTGTTTTGTTCGAGTTATTTCATAAAATAGAAATAATTTTCGTAGTTCGCAGCGAGTTATAGAACTTCCACGCGTGTTTAAAGGTTTTTTGTTTCATGTCCTTATAAATATTTTTCTGTGGTCGACTATATTTCATCGTCATCACTAGTCTGGGCTTTGTTGGGGTTTTTTCAACGCTTTTCCCCACCCGCAACACCGTGAAAACTTTGAATGCGCATGCGGGGCGAAACCCACGGTGGAGGGTTCTCACACGAGGCAATGACGCCCCATGATTTCTGCGGCATCAACTTCGACAAACCATAATAACTATGTATATCACACTTAGCACGCACAGTCTACTTCCTTGCTAATTTTAATTAATCCTAGTATTACACTCGATAAAGTTTGCAAATGCACATTTGAGGTAGCTTTGACATGCGCAGTGAATCGGTGAATCGGTGATCCGGTGCAACGTGCATGTGGTTCATTTGATAGACAGGAAATACCACATTGAGACAAAAACAAACTAAGACACATTTTCTCTGATCAATTGCCGGCGCGGTCTCGGAGTTCCTTGTTGTCTAACTGTAACGAAGAACTTTAACGAAGAAGTTCGGCTCCTCGAGTATTCACAACCGACCTAACGTGGACGTTTTTAAAAAGCTTACAGCTGACAGAGAATCGCTAAATAATAATAATATAATTTTACTATTTCTTTCTTTTGAACAAGCTTCTCTTCTTTTCTTTTTCTCTTTCGCGTTTGTCTGGAAGATCATGGCCATCACCAGTGGCGCTCTCGCGAAGATGTTGAATCCATTTTGCCATATCGTTCTACAAATTAGCAAACAAACACTTTTTAATATTTCGCATCAAACGCTTCATAGTTTTCTGTTACCTAAAAACAACACACTACTTTTAAAAATCAGGGGTTGAAATAAGAAATTTTTTTGGTTGCCCAAGTGGCTATCAGAGAAGAAAATCTAGTCGCCAAATTTCATATCAAGTCGCTCTATATTAATTGTCATATTTTTGTGTTAAAATCAAAACTTTCTGACCAAGAAAACACATTAATAGTTATTATATCAGAAAAAGCAATCAAATAAATTAAATATTAATGAAGTTGTGAATACGTCTCAGTCTCTCCGTTCTATCTATTTCAATTCAATTCAATTCAAGTCAATTCAATTCACAGCATTAGTGAATGATGTGCTTGCTTAATAAACTTCTCATACAATCCTAACTCTTTAGTAAGTAAATAGCAGTATATTTCTTATTTTTAGTTAGTCGCCACACGGGCTACCTGCGGAAAATGTCTGGTCGCCAGATTAGAAATTTGGTCGCATTTGGCGACCTGGCGCCCGCTTACATTTCAACCCCTGAAAATGTGAAAATACTCTGCGCGCTGAGCCTTCTTTTTGTGTTCTTGCCAAAAGCGAGAAGTAAGACTTTGCCGAGAAAGATGGCGGCGGTACATTTAACCACAATGCTTTGCGACCTCAAATCAGCTCAAATAACAACTAAACATTGTACAGTAAAAACCCGCATAAAAGAACACACGATTTTCGGTTCAGGCTGATTTTGTTCTTATATATCGGGAGCTTTCTGCAAAATCAGCCTGAAGATGTTCTTAAGGTGTTCTTAAAATTGTTTCTGGAAATTATATACTGCATAGACTACTAACAGATGAAATTAATGTGCAATCACAATGTTTTATTGTAAGTAATAACATGACTTGAGGGAAATTAGCGATTTAATTTCCCCGCCGCCGAGTACCCTAGTAGGCTTTTTTAATCTAACTGGCACACATTTTTTATATAAGAACATTTTTTCATTTGTCAGGCTGAATTTGTTCTTATGTATATGGTACTTTGTTGACCAAATTTCAGCCTGAGTGTTCTTAATCCACTTGTTCTTTTATGCGGGTTTTTACTGTATATCATGTTAATATGGATTTAGTAAGCAAGAACACCATTCCTTTACCAAAGTTGATGTTCTTAAAGACCTATCTTCCGATAATTGTACAAGAAACAATATTTATGCGTAAAGGATTGTGGTTAAATGTACAAGTCGCCATCTTTTTCGGACCTTCTTTCTTCTCTCTCCATAAGAAAACAAAGAAAAAGAACTTGAACTGAACAATGAAGCAAATAAAAACAAATCAACAAAACCCAGTTAACTTACAGCATCTTTAGCTTGAAACAAATACTCATTTCCGTTTTCCATTCTAAAAAAAAGGAATAAAACATAAGGTACAGGAAAAATATTAAAAGTGAGCCCAAAAAATACCATTTTGTGAGCACCGAAATACGACATGAAGCTTACTTTAATCTGAAGACATTCTTTCGTTTGTGGTAGTCATCAGCGACTTTAGTTTTAGAACCACGACATGATAATAAATGAAGAGCTTCGTTAATCTAAAAACCCAGAAGAAACTACTTTTAGCTGGTTATTAACAAAATATGAATGAAAATGACAAGGGGGGATCAATAAAGACGTATTTGACAATAAACTTGTTTTCTATAATTCTTTCCTGTCTTTATAATTCAGTCAATTCTTTATAAAGATTTCCAGTCGCGTCTTATGACAAGATCTCAGTTTTTCTAGATACCTCTTTAGCCTCTTTTTGATCATCGAAGAAGTGTAAGGAACCATCCTTTAGCACAACATAATACTGTTTCCACCGCCTAATAGAGGGGGAAATATACGAAAATGATTTACTACATGCCCCTGGAGAAGATTCTAACCCTAATTATTAGAGACAAAAGGGTTTTTATTTTGCGCACTAATAAAGCGCAGAAAAAGTCGCAAAATTGTAAAGCCATAATAACTCAGTGAGCTCTATATATGGCCAAGATTGAAGTCAAACATGGCGGACATGTTATTGTAGGCCTTAACGTACGTATAGTTACAGTCTCCCACGCCAGTCTTTTGACTGGGTCAGACTTGACCAGACCGCGTAGAAGACTGGAATTATATGTACTTCAGGCCCAAAAAGATCGCGGCCTCTGGGAACAAGATTGCCACAAAGATATCACTCCAGTCACATTAGAGCTCACTGTAATAACTACATAATGATTTTCTAGATAGGGTTAACCTCATAACGTTGAGCACGGAGCCCACCGCGAGTGATGGTACACTGAATGATAATATAAATTCACCTGTTGGAAGCCTTCTTATGTGGTCCATCCATGGTATGTTTTCGAATTAGATATCCTTCATTTTTACTATCCACATGTACACTTCCTTCTGCCTTCTTAAACTCTTCTTGTTTCTCTTCATCGTGTTCGCCATTTTCTTGTGCTTCTGCTCTCTTCCGTGCTTCTTCCTCTTCTTTCAACCGTTTTGCTTTTTCCGCTTCTTTAGCTTCCTTTCTTTTTCTTTCCTTTTCTTCTTCTTCTTCTTTCGCTTTCTTTCGTTGTTCCTCTAACTCTAGTTCTCGCTGTCTTTGTTCTTCTTGTTCTTTACGGGCTAATTCTTCGCGTTCTTTTTCTTGTTCCTCTTGCTGTCGACGTCTCGCTTCACGTAATTCAAACTAAACAATCAACAGAAATAAGAATATTAACATGAAATTGACTTTCCTTATCAAGTTGTATGCCAAGAGAAATATATGAAAATAATCAATCCTTAAAAATGGTTGATATCCTATATCGTAAACATTTTTCTTATTGGAGCAGCTAAACCATTATCCTTACCGCAGTCAAACGCTCGAGAGCCTTGAAACGTTCTTCGTGGCTATGAATTAATTTCTCGAAATTCTGGTGCTTTTCGATCATTTTGTCTACCTCTGATTCGTTTTCCTAGAACAAAGAAAACAACACAGTTTAAAATGCCTGCTTCTTTTTATGTCCTGCTCTCCAAAAATGTAGAAAGAAGCGGGTCGTAAAGTAGTTTGTTGTACTCCGTAGTACTGTAGTTGAGAATGAACCCAGGGGACGCCATCAGAGAAATACCATTAGTCAACAGCGACAAGGACCAAGATCATGCGTTGTACTTGGTCATCAACCTACCGCATTTTTTTCTTCCTCTTTTTTCAAATAAGGTTCTTGGGTCAACAACCATCCTTCAGCCAGATGAGCATCGCGAGCAAACTGCATTACTTCCAGTACTACGCATTAACATCAAAGAAAATACTGTTAGTTTATATATTGAAGTTTCAAAAACAGAATCTATTGAAAAACACTTGAAACACAACCTATTCACTTTGATTAAATATACACTGTACACTCTACACTCTACACTGTACACTGTACACTGTATAGCTAACGAGGAGATTTATGACCAATATTTTTACACGAATATCTAATTCTGGAAGACCCTCTCCCTTACCATAAGAGTTCAGTTCATTTAATTGTGATGAATAAATTTCTTACTTAGCTGTAGATGTTCCCATCGTCTTTCCCACTCCAAGACCAACTTTTTTCGCACTTTGTCCAAGTTATCCAGCTTCGTCTGGATCTAAATACAAAAACATCAACCTTCTTTAAATGCATTAAGAACTGTTGCCATGACAACCTCTCGCACAGATAGTAGTATAGCTAGCTCAGCTCTGGTGTATCTCAAGCTTAGTCCAGAGTTACATGTAACCTCTCAGGAAACTTTTTGCTGGAAAAAAATGGCGCGCACACGAAAAAACTGACGCATTCTTGTAGACCTCGCGAAATGGTTACCGGAGCTGAATGTTTTCCTGTACAGCGACCTTTGGTCATTAATTATTTTCAGTTTACGTACGTCCTCAGATGCATAATGGTCCCGTGCCAGCAACGTTTTTCCCATCAACACGACGGAACCGAAGCCTTCTTCTCTGGCGTCAATCTCGCTCTTTCTCTGCTGATGAAGTTCCATCAATGATTCCGTCCCTGGAACATCCCTGAGCAAAAAAAAACAAAACACGAGAGATGCGTGTAGAACTCGAGACGCGTGTAAAAAAAAGACTTGTAGTAACCAATCATAATACGTGTTGTTGATCGCTAACTTTTATAACAGCAGCGGCCATGGAGCAGATATAAAAAAGAGCAACCAACGATCAATCGCCTTACCTTGATTTGTCGTACGTAAGAATCTGTCTCTGCATATCGTTCATCCAAACCATTTGGTCTTGAACAGCGATACAGAATTTATAATATTCATCAGAATCTCCAAGTAAGGTGGTTCTGTGACGAACTTTGCCAGTCAAATGATTCCATGCGTCAACAACTTCTTTTTCTGTTTCTTTGATTTCATCTTGCTTGTCACCAGCATACGCACTTTGAAGGTCAGCGGACTCTTCTTGGACCGAGTTGACCTGGGTACGAATTTATTACAAACAAGATTATCAAATGAACATGTAAAAACCCGCTCAGACCTGGTACGAAGATTTTTGTCACTACAGACTTGTACTTCACAACTGTTCTTGTGTTTTACGAAAAAATTGCATCTTGTAACACGCAGCACTTTTGAACCGGTAAACGCATGTACACACTGCGTACCTATTTTTAAACCATTGCTATAAGTTGTCTCTACACTGCTTCTTCAGTAAGCCCCTGAATACTTAAGTTATTATAAGAGTCCCCATATGTCCCACCAACTCACATTTTTCTCAAGAGGAGCGAGATCTGCTTCGAATGTTTCATGTAAGCGCTTCAAACGATCCACACTGTTGATGTCTTTACCAAGATCATCAGGCATTTGATCTTCTTTTTCCTGCCGAGAAAAAACCCCAAAAGATAGCAATTCAACAACAGAAAGATAATTATCATTATTAACACCATCCATCATCGCTATCATCATCATCGCTATCATCATCATCATCATCATCGTCGTCGTCGTATACCTGAATCATTGCAAGAACCTCCTTGGCATGACTGTTGTACTGGTGCAGTTGCTTGGCAGCTTCCAACAACTATGAGAAAATAATTGCAACCATTTTAAAACTATTCCATCTTTTAGACTCTTTCACATCACTGAGTATAAGAGATATATAAGAGTATAAGAGTATAATATATTTGGTCATACCTGTAGTCTGGTTTTCATAAGCTCTAGCAGATTGGCCCATGCTTCATTTACGGCATCCTTATGTTGTGCAATGGTGGCTGCATCTGAGTGTCCAGTTCCAATCAACTGATCACAAACCTCGTTAGTCGCTGCCAGTCGTTCATTACCGATAGCTGTCGTGTCTTGCTTGAAGTCTTCAAATTTCTGCATCAACATCTGAAGTTTAAAACAATAACAAAACATTAGAAAACATGGTAAAAGCAATACAATGTATTAGCGTTTATTAGGGGGACAGACAGACAGACAGAC
>OZ036003.1:11225696-11238196 GCA_964035015.1 Corallium rubrum
AAGTTCTTCTTCAGCTATGCTTTGTCTTCTTACTACTGGGAACTCACCACTAACGATAGGTCTATGTTGTTCCACAGACGAGCTTTCCACAGATGGTGATGAAGATTCAACAAATAGGAAAAAACGTATATATATTGTTGAACTATTAAACGATGACCCATAGAGTGTTGATACAAGGATTATTATTAGGCTTTATTTTTATTGTACTGAAAATACAGAGTGACTTAGCCAGTTGAATCAGGCTATTTATGGTTAAAGAGACAAGACTGTACTCAGGAGATTTTTTTAACAAGTGTCGAGTTTCAGTAAGGTTTTATTGATTTGATGAAGGAAAATTTGAGTGTTTGAACTTCTCAAACGAATCTGTAAACTTTTCTGAGAAAATCGACATGAAAGTTGAGCAAATTAATGTAAAAATTGTCTTGTTATTTCCAACTTTCTTTTGCAGCGTTTAAGCAGTCATTTTCTATTTTTAACACTTTGAGGCCTGAACCTCTCCCTGTGCTGAATAAAATCGTCTGGCGTTAGCCAGAAAGAATACTAAAGACTCGTCGTCAGACTTCAAAGTGTTAAAGAGATAGGTTTTAACACTTTGAGGCCTGGACCTCTCCCTGTGCTGAATAAAATCGTCTGGCGTTAGCCAGAATAAAATACTAAAGACTCGTCTTCAGGCTTCAAAGTGTTAAGAATGCAAGTATATATATATATTATAATATTACCAGGGTTAAGTCACGTTGGCCTGAAAAACAGAGAAAAATCTTCTCGACGTTTCGAGCGAAGGCCCTTCGTCAGGAGAAATTAGTAAACAACTCACATGTGGTCACGCGAATTTATAGCAGAGCTACAATGGGAATCACGTGAACACATGTAAGCCAATAAAAACAAAGTAAACAAATAAATTAATATGTAATATGTAATTTTAGCCTGTGTGCAGGTGCTGACCCAATTTGTGGGTCAGGTACCTGCAAATAGGCAAAGAAACAGGTTATAAATTACTATTTAAATCATCAGAAAAAGGTTAAGGAAAAGGTGTGGAATATGGTGGTGGAGTGAGCTAAATGAAAGAGAGTCGCTCATTGAGGCCGTGAGGGTGAATGGTACCAAGTTTGTAAATGAGACGCATTTCTTGTTTACGACGAGTATCGTTACAACCTGTAATGGTCTGAATGGCACAGATTTTCATGTTGGAAAAGGAGTGGTTGGCACTGTTGAAGTGCCTGGCAACAGGTTTGTTTGGCACATTGTATTTGACATCACGAAGGTGTTCAACAAACCTGTCACCTAAACGTCTTCCAGTTTCTCCGATGTAAAGCATGGGACATTTACTGCAAGAGATACAGTAAATGAGGTTGGAGGAAGTGCAAGTGAAACTGGGGGTTATGTTGAACTTACATTTTGGAGCCGAAATTGAAATTGAGGAGTCTAAGTATTTACAGGTGTTGCACCTACCACGACAGCAAGAGCTGGTGCCAACATGTGATACCAAGGCTTGCTGCAGTGAGCTGTGAACAACGTTTTCCCGGATGTTTTTGCTATGCCGAAAAGATACTAGGGGTTTCTCAGAGAAAATGGAAGATGTTTCTGGGTCATTTTTAATGAGGTCGAAATTGCGGCTAATGATGTCCCTTACTTTGAAATTGAAGGGATGAAAAGTGAGAACTAGAGGTACTTTTTCATTAGAAATGGTAGCCAAAGGTTCGCTTAAGGTGTCTGAACGGGAAATGTTGGAGACCTTGTGTAAGGCAGTGTCTAAGAGGTGGGAAGGATAACCGCGATTAACAAAACAGTTTCTCATTTCCAAACATTTGGCATTGAAAGTATTGTGTTGGGATTCGATCCATTCGATCCACCATCAACAACCTCATCACCACTGGGGAATTGCCTGATACAGCAAGCAATCTCCTAACCACCACTCCACGCACACCTGTCATGTACTTCCTTCCCAAAATTCACAAACCCAACAACCCAGGTAGACCTATAGTGTCTGCTTGTGGTTGCCCTACCCAAGCCATTTCATCCTACCTTGACCACATCATGGCGCCCTTGGTTAAGAATTTACCTTCTTACATCAAGGACACCAAACATGCTCTGAAAATTTGTGACCACATTAGTTTTCAGGGTTCACATCATTTCATCTTCACCATGGATGTCAAATCACTCTACACTGTCATCCCGCATCACGATGGTCTTCAAGCACTTAAATATTTCTTTGATCAACGCACAACTCGGGAGCTATCGACCACTACTTTGTTACGCCTGGCCGAGTTAGTGCTCACCCTCAACAATTTTTCATTTGATGGTGAGCATTACCAACAAGTTAGTGGTGTAGCCATGGGTACCAAAATGGGCCCTAACTATGCCAACTTATTTGTTGGTTATGTGGAAAAACAAATCTTTGAACAATACACTGGTTTCCTACCTGACTACTATGGTCGGTTCATTGATGATTGCTTAGGCACTGCATCATGTTCGCGCGCTGACCTGGTTTGCTTCATTAACTATGTTAATGACTTCCACCAACACTCCAGTTCACATGGGAGATCAGTGAGACTAGTGTGTCGTTCTTAGATATTCTCATCTCCATTAATGGTAATAAGCTGAGCACTTCTGTCTTTTACAAGACCACTGACTCTCATAGCTACCTCCTCTTCTCCTCTCATCATCCTAAACACACCAAAACGTCCATTCCTTTCTCTCAATTTCTTCGTCTTCGCCGCCTCTGCAGTGAAGATGATGATTTCAATGCCAAATGTTTGGAAATGAGAAACTTTTTTGTTAATCGCGGTTATCCTTCCCACCTCTTAGACACTGCCTTACACAAGGTCTCCAACATTTCCCGTTCAGACACCTTAAGCGAACCTTTGGCTACCATTTCTAATGAAAAAGTACCTCTAGTTCTCACTTTTCATCCCTTCAATTTCAAAGTAAGGGACATCATTAGCCGCAATTTCGACCTCATTAAAAATGACCCAGAAACATCTTCCATTTTCTCTGAGAAACCCCTAGTATCTTTTCGGCATAGCAAAAACATCCGGGAAAACGTTGTTCACAGCTCACTGCAGCAAGCCTTGGTATCACATGTTGGCACCAGCTCTTGCTGTCGTGGTAGGTGCAACACCTGTAAATACTTAGACTCCTCAATTTCAATTTCGGCTCCAAAATGTAAGTTCAACATAACCCCCAGTTTCACTTGCACTTCCTCCAACCTCATTTACTGTATCTCTTGCAGTAAATGTCCCATGCTACATCGGAGAAACTGGAAGACGTTTAGGTGACAGGTTTGTTGAACACCTTCGTGATGTCAAATACAATGTGCCAAACAAACCTGTTGCCAGGCACTTCAACAGTGCCAACCACTCCTTTTCCAACATGAAAATCTGTGCCATTCAGCCCATTACAGGTTGTAACGATACTCGTCGTAAACAAGAAATGCGTCTCATTTACAAACTTGGTACCATTCACCCTTCACGGCCTCAATGAGCGACTCTCTTTCATTTAGCTCACTCCACCACCATATTCCACACCTTTTCCTTAACCTTTTTCTGATGATTTAAATAGTAATTTATAACCTGTTTCTTTGCCTATTTGCAGGTACCTGACCCACAAATTGGGTCAGCACCTGCACACAGGCTAAAATTACATATTACATATTAATTTATTTGTTTACTTTGTTTTTATTGGCTTACATGTGTTCACGTGATTCCCATTGTAGCTCTGCTATAAATACGCGTGACCACATGTGAGTTGTTTACTAATTTCTCCTGACGAAGGGCCTTCGCTCGAAACGTCGAGAAGATTTTTCTCTGTTTTTCAGGCCAACGTGACTTAACCCTGGTAATATTTGGATTTCAACCGTGGCCGACGCTGACCTAGAAGCTTTTAACTATATATTATAATGTCAGACAAACATGACGACTGACGTAACAACCACACAGCCGCATAGCGCACGTGGCGCGCGCAAATCAATATGCCAGAAAGTCAATCGCATGCATACGCTAGAATGCCAATTGCGTACCAAAAGTCAAAAAAACTTATTTTAAGAAAACAAATCTTGTTTTAAGATCTTCTTGTCCCGTCCGCAAGATCATAATCTTGCTAGGTTGTCTTGACGAGATATTTTGTCTTAAAACAAGATTAAATATATTAAAACAAGAAATATAATCTTAAAATAAGAAAAATTATCTCGACAAGATTTGGAGGTTTTGCAGTGTACAAGAAGGAATTTCGCACTACAGGAGTATGTGCCATTGTGTGGATGCTAAAGAATGGAGGAACGAATTGAGGATATGAATGAACGAAGGAATAGACGAATGAAGATATTATTAAAGGACTCGATAACTGACTTGATCTGACCTGTTCTAGTACCAGATGCCTCGTGGGGCATTTACGGTTAGGCCTTGCGTTCACACGATAACCGTAACGATTTGAAACCGTAATGCTAACCGTAACGATATGAAGCCGTAACGAAATTATTCCTTTATCGGCATAGTGTGAACACCTTACCGTAATGATTTCATCACGGTTTTACGAAACTTTTTTCTCTGCTTGAAAAATACGAGGTAAAAGAAGCGTGACGGCGGGAATATAAGAAAAATGGGAATGATACCGGTACCTACACAGTTTCCTGCCGTGATGATTTGATACCGGCACGATTTCGTACCCGCATCATGTCAACTGAGAACTTAAAAAACCGCAGAAAAAGTCCAGTTTGTAGATTTCAAAGGTTGTCTTGTGACAGCTGGTCGCTCGTAATTTGAGAACACACGTTTCACGCAGGAAACTAACTTGTTGCTAAGCGGAAACTGTGAAGTTTCTAAGGCCAAACGGCATTGTTTCTTCGCGAAAACGTCGTGTTGTGGGGTTTGTCAGCGTGATGGCCGATCGGAAAAGCCCTGTGGAGTTCTTAGCTTCATTGACGAAGATTTAATTATGCATAAAATTATAAACATGCTCACATTTGCTTTGAAAATTTTGCGCTCTTTCAAATTGAAACAATACCGTTTGGCCTTAGTAACGTTATAGTTTCCGCTTAGCAACATGTTAATTTCCACGTGAAACATGTGTCGTCAGATTACGCGTGTCCATGGTCGCAAGCTTCAACTGTAATTACGTTACATCACGTGGTTACATGATGTCACAATTACTCTGACGTCACTTGACAAGTAACCAAGGCGCGAAATGAAGAGGAAACGGCAAAAAAAATGACTTTTTTTAAACATCTCCTTTGTCTTCTCGCCGTCGTTAATCTAACTCTCGTCAATTCAGAGAGGTACACAACATATCCTCGGGAAGTCAAACTTTACGAAGATGATAATTACTGTAAGTATAACCATTAAACTACAACTAAACTTTTAGCACCTTTAAACTGCATAAACTTTTGCCTCCTCGAAACAATACTACCGTATGCCTGCGTAATAGGCGCATGTTTCAGCTACCATCATGTAAAACGAATAGATTCAAGAATAGTTTTATCCCTTACAATTGTTATAGATATTCTTGTTAAGATTATAGGATAATTTTTAGATGTGTGTAATTATTCTTACTTTATAGAATTTTATCTCCTTTTTATAATTATTTGTTTAGTTAGTTTATTATCTTCATAACATTGTAAAAGTTATTGTAATTCAGCCGGTTGACGCTGTAAGTTATAACTTCATTAAACTATCTATCTATCTCGGTGCTGAAGTAGAATGATCAATTTTTGAATCTATATTGTGTTTCAGATTGCCGAACTTCTCTTGGGATGAGTTATTACATGCTTCGAGGTACTAGTATGCAGTCTGAATTTTATAAAACTGATGATGACCAAAAGTTTTATCTTGATCCAATGCTGTTGTCGCGTCCCTACTATTGGTATGTAGTGAGACCTAGAGAATTGAGACGTACATATTGTGATCGCGTTTTTGCCGAAATCTTAACGGAACACGTGTACAGGGAATACCGTAGCTACGTGGAAGTATCTTTTGGTAAGTTACTATAATTATTTAATATATATTTTAATAACTTACATTGGCTTGGGTCAAGCCGACTTCGTCCTGGAGAAAGATACCTAACTCTTCGTTCAGGTGGATTGGATATCCCCCGATGAGCCACGGTAATGTGTGCGATATATAATATATAGATATTTCTGACTGCCTCAGCCGGGAGTCCCAATAGCTCAGTGGTAGAGCACTGGTACGTGAAACCAGAGAACTTGGGTTCGATTCCTGGTTGGGGCAGTCAGAAAACTTTTCTCTACAGCAGTGATATGACTTCATTTGAAATTATTCTTCTCGTATTCACGCTGCTGAAGGACAACTGAATATTTAGTAACTTCTCTGACATTACTACGAAAATCTTATCTGTGAAAATCTGTGATAAACTGTGTATTTTTCATGCGCCGTATAAAATACCTATTAAGCCGGTTTTCCACTAGGCGATTTTTTTCGCGCGAAGCGACTTTCTTTTGTTCGAATTCACTGAATAGATTTCTGATTAGTTCCAGTTCAGAGCTCATGAGTAATGAGTAATGATTTATTTAACGTCCTAAACACAGGATGTGGTCGCCCAATCATCCGAGCCAGAGGCTCATGTTAAAAGTGCACGACATAAACTAAGACCTAAGACCTAAGAGGGAGGAAAACCGCAGAACCCTGCGAAAAACCCTCGAAGCACAGGAGAGACCAGACAAAAGAAAAAGTCGCTTCGCGCGAAAAACGTCGCCTAGTGGAAAACCGGCTTTAGGGTCGACCCAAATTATGATATTGTTCCGGTTGAGTTATACGGCGTATTTAGGGGTATTTTAATAAGTCCTATTTAGTATCTCAACACCGTCCTCGTTCTTTTTACAACGCCATTTACAGCACTAGAGAGCTTAAGCATATTAGGCGTTTTTGAGACACGGACGGTGACTGGAAGAACAGGAATACAATACAGAACTACTGAACCGTGTATTCTTTGAAAAGATTTTTTTACCCAAGACAAAGGTTATGAATAATCACATATCTAAACTGTTATCTTGTAAGCTTAAATTTCATCTTTATATAAAAATACAGATCCTTTATTTTATATTGTAATGTAATGAAATTATCCCCCTTAAAATACAAGTTTCTACTTTAAAAGCATGTCTCGTTGTAGTGAAAACAACGATGACAGGCTTCAACATTCTAGAAGTTCCCGTCATCTCAAGAACGTGAAAATGCTCTCAATGACGTCTTGTGTAGAACGACGACGGCGGTCACTTTACTCTTGGAATTTTAAATTGCTCATTATCATTGTTTTGAATGAAAAATGCTATTGAATTCAATCGCCGTCCGTGGCTCTAAAACGTCTGTTGCTTAAGCTGTCTATTTTCACGTCTTCAGGACGACGTTAAAAAACTTTCACAAGTCATCGGTGGGAACAAATATTGGCAAACAAACAGTTTTTTCTATGGCCATTGATTACTGGCAAGAACTTCCAAATTATGTAAAAGAAGTTCGTGTTTTCTTCCTTCCCAAAACAAGTTAAACATTATTTATTGATAGATCAATTCAATTGTGTGATTAACATCACACAAACATTACTAACATTGTGCTACATAAAAAAGGCTAGTATCTAACTAGAAAACCTAACGGTTAACTTAGCCACTAGACACTTTAAATTTTTACTACAAAAAAATAGAAAATATACATGTACAGTATACATAAAAAAACAACAAATTAACTGTATATAATTATCATGTAAAAATAAGTGTGAATACATTTTCATTTCATTTTCAATTTGCTAGTTTTATTTGCCTTGCAGAGCACTTGACGGTAGTGGATGGCTTTACCGTTGAAGGTGGACTTCCCGGGATTGAGGAATCTGAGGACAATGATGATTGGATGTATGTAGATGACGAAAATGAATGGATTCTTGCACCTACACGTTACACTGTCAACTACACCGTGGATGGAAATACGTGGATTCCATTCCGAAATAAAATGGGCGACATACAGGTCAGTTTTTTTACGTTTAATACAGTGTTGTTGGGCTCCATTAGTCAATTAGTAATTTGCTACAAGTAATTTGTTACAACTAATTTGCTACATTTAATTTGCTACAAGTAATTTATTAGAATTAGTAATTTGTTAATTGTTACAACTAATTGCTACAAGAAATTTATTAGAAGTAATTTGTTACAACTAATTTGCTACAAGTAATTTATTAGAAGTAATTTGTTACAACTAATTTGCTACAAGTAATTTGTTATGAGTAATTTGTTACAACTGATTTGCTACAAGTAATTTATTAGAAGTAATTTGTTACAACTAATTTGCTACAAGTAATTTATTAGAAGTAATTTGTTACAACTAGTTTGCTACAAGTAATTTATTAGAAGTAATTTGTTACAACTAATTTGCTACAAGTAATTTATTAGAAGTAATTTGTTACAACTAATTTGCTACAAGTAATTTATTAAAAGTAATTTGTTACAACTAATTTGCTACAAGTAATTTATTAGAAGTAATTTGTTACAACTAATTTGCTACAAGTAATTTATTAGAAGTAATTTGTTACAACTAATTTGCTACAAGTAATTTATTAAAAGTAATTTGTTACAACTAATTTGCTACAAGTAATTTATTAGAAGTAATTTGTTACAACTAATTTGCTACAAGTAATTTATTAAAAGTAATTTGTTACAACTAATTTGCTACAAGTAATTTATTAGAAGTAATTTGTTACAACTAATTTGCTACAAGTAATTTATTAAAAGTAATTTGTTACAACTAATTTGCTACAAGTAATTTATTCGAAGTAATTTGTTACAACTAATTTGCTACAAGTAATTTATTCGAAGTAATTTGTTACAACTAATTTGCTACAAGTAATTTATTAGAAGTCATTTGTTACAACTAATTTGCTACAAGTAATTTATTAGAAGTAATTTGTTACAACTAATTTGCTACAAGTAATTTATTAGAAGTAATTTGTTACAACTAATTTGCTACAAGTAATTTATTAGAAGTAATTTGTTACAACTAATTTGCTACAAGTAATTTGTTATGAGTAATTTGTTACAACTAATTTGCTACAAGTAATTTGTTAGAAGTAATTTGTTACAACTAATTTGCTACAAGTAATTTATTAAAAGTAATTTGTTACAACTAATTTGCTACAAGTAATTTATTAGAAGTAATTTGTTACAACTAATTTGCTACAAGTAATTTATTAGAAGTAATTTGTTACAACTAATTTGCTACAAGTAATTTATTAAAAGTAATTTGTTACAACTAATTTGCTACAAGTAATTTATTAGAAGTAATTTGTTACAACTAATTTGCTACAAGTAATTTATTAAAAGTAATTTGTTACAACTAATTTGCTACAAGTAATTTATTCGAAGTAATTTGTTACAACTAATTTGCTACAAGTAATTTATTAGAAGTAATTTGTTACAACTAATTTGCTACAAGTAATTTATTAGAAGTAATTTGTTACAACTAATTTGCTACAAGTAATTTATTAGAAGTAATTTGTTACAACTAATTTGCTACAAGTAATTTATTAGAAGTAATTTGTTACAACTAATTTGCTACAAGTAATTTGTTATGAGTAATTTGTTACTTTCTTCTTCTGTGTTGCTATTGTGATGGAATATACTTCTTTTTTTATTTATAGCAATTTAATCTGCTGGAAATTTTTAAACCTGGTATTGGTACCAGTATAGCGGCTTACACCAAGTTTGATCCTAGGATTGTTGCCCGATCATTGCGTCTAGTGTTTGCGGCGAAACGAGAGAGATTTGATTATTACTTTTGTCTCGTCATGGAATTATATGGCTGTCAATATGGTCAGTGTTAACTACTTGATGTAGTCAAAATTAAGTCTCGATATTGAAGAAACTAGATATCATTCCACAACCTAGAGCAACACCGCTGCCAAACGTTTGCGCATGCGTGAATTCGCTGGGTAAACATTGCAAGAGAAGTGGGAACTAGCCGTGGCGGCAACAACCAGACAGTGAATACTTAGACTCGACTATTCATTTGTGTTTAAAAAAAACGGTAAAGAAAATTACGAAGGGGTAAATTCATAATATGTTACCATATTGACAAAGAAGCTATGCACAAATTACCTACCTTATCTTCTTGGCAGTATGCTTATAATTTTGACTTTTGTGTCGGACTCTCGGACCAGTCCAAATATTTCAGTGTTTTCCCGCTCTTTTTCCGGTGACGAGCTCGGACGTCGCACATGCGCAAAACGTTTGGCAGCGGTGTTACCTAGAGCGTAAAGCCCGTTCTCCACTAGGCGAATTTGTTCGCGCGAATCGAATCGAAATACCCGTTCATGCAATGTAATTGGTTGGTGCTGCTAGTTTTCGCGCCAATTTTCTTACTTGCCAATCATATTGCCGGAGAATTCGCTTCGCGCGAACAAATTCGCCTAGTGGAGGACGGGCTTGACCCAGTATGGTCCTTCACTCGGAGTAACACCTAATATCATTATTCTCCACCTGGGTTCACTGTCCAACATTAATTATTCAGTGAACTTTATTCTCCGTAACGTATTCGATCGTTATGAAGGATAAAGGATAAAGGACTGGGTGGCTAATCATCCTTACTTGCAGCCAGCGGCTGAATTACGAAGGACGCAGATCAACGTGGCCGTGTCGAGGTATATCAAAGGCGCTCTAGGCAGCCGCCATTCACAGCTGAGATGTTAGGTGTTGATTTTATTGATTTTATGGAGGGAGGAAAACCGGAGAACCCGGCGAAAAACCCTGGAAGCACAGGAGAGATCAGCTACAACTAACAACTCTACTCACATGAGTTCCAAGGTCGACAATGGGGTCATTCCCAAGCGGTCACCCATCCAAGTACTAACCCATCTAACTGGGCTTAACTTTTTGTTGCATGAGAGGCAGCGCGCTAACAGCACACGCCATCCGTGCTCCCCTTATCTTTGAAAGTGAAGCTCGGAATTTTCCTGATTTTCGTCCGATTCAGTTCCTTGCGCTGTCCGCTGCTTTGGGGAGGCGACGTACAAACTAGCGACTATACACTTTTCCTCTGGGTTTAGGGTTCCTGTTATGAATTGGCTTTACTGTATTTTCCATCCAAAAGTTCACTATGGTTCACTGCATGGTACACACTGCTCCCTGTCACATTTGGCGCGTTTTGACTGGCCGGAAATCACTATGTTGTGCTGTGTTACGCTATGCTATGCTACGCTATGTTACGCTATGCTATGCTATTCTATGCTACGCTACGCTACGCTACGCTACGCTACGCTACGCTACGCTATGCTATGCTATGCTATTCTATGCTATGCTATGCTACGCTACGCTACGCTATGCTATGCTATGCTATGCCATTCTATGCTATGCTATATGCTACGCTACCGTGCTATTTAAATATTAATAAACCTAAAACAAATAATGTGCACGGTGTAAGGTGCGGTTCAACATATATCGCGGCTCATTTGTTAACCATTTTGGATTTACTTAGCCTCTTCGTTGTTTATTGATTTTTTTATTTTTCGTTGTTTATTGATTTTTTGATTTCTTGTTTATTGATTTTTTTTCACCCTCTTTTTCCGACTTGCTTTTTCAAACGATGGCTGTTCGTCTTGATTTTCTTTGCTTCGCATTTGTATTTTTAGAACCAGAAAATTCTGGATTACAGACTGGTTTCAGAAAAAGATGTAAGAAGCATTAGTGTGTTATTTAATTACCGAAAATTTATTTCAACTTTTGCACGCCATTCAGGTTACCATTCAATGTGTTTATTTTTTAATTACGTCTTTTTTAAGCGGACATGCTATTTGGAAGAAGAAATCTTTATCCTTGGCAACTGCTTGGGTATAAGGTATGTATAATTCCCAGTCCGCCAGGGGTTATGTTTTTACACCTGTCTGTCTGTACTGTCTGTCTGTCTGTCTGTCTGTCTGTCTGTCTGTCTGTCTGTCTGTCTGTCTGTCTGTCTGTCTGTCTGTCTGTCTGTCTGTCTGTCTGTCTGTCTGTCTGTCTGTCTGTCTGTCTGTCTGTCTGTCTGTCTGTCTGTCTGTCTGTCTGTCTGTCTGTCTGTCTGTCTGTCTGTCTGTCTGTCTGTCTGTCTGTCTGTCTGTCTGTCTGTCTGTCTGTCTGTCTGTCTGTCTGTCTGTCTGTCTGTCTGTCTGTCTGTCTGTCTGTCTGTCTGTCTGTCTGTCTGTCTGTCTGTCTGTCTGTCTGTCTGTCTGTCTGTCTGTCTGTCTGTCTGTCTGTCTGTCTGTCTGTCTGTCTGTCTGTCTGTCTGTCTGTCTGTCTGTCTGTCTGTCTGTCTGTCTGTCTGTCTGTCTGTCTGTCTGTCTGTCTGTCTGTCTGTCTGTCTGTCTGTCTGTCTGTCTGTCTGTCTGTCTGTCTGTCTGTCTGTCTGTCTGTCTGTCTGTCTGTCTGTCTGTCTGTCTGTCTGTCTGTCTGTCTGTCTGTCTGTCTGTCTGTCTGTCTGTCTGTCTGTCTGTCTGTCTGTCTGTCTGTCTGTCTGTCTGTCTGTCTGTCTGTCTGTCTGTCTGTC
>OZ036003.1:11245696-11253196 GCA_964035015.1 Corallium rubrum
CAGGTCTTGCTACAGGGTTTTCACGTCAATCATGTTGTTACTTTGATCCTTGATCTGACCACCAAACCCTGTTGTGGACCTGCACCTACACACACAGATATCGTCGTATCTTCTGCATATGCTTTTATATACAGCTAGCTTTTTTTTTAGCTTTTTTTCCCCTTTCTATAATATATATATATATATATATATATATATATTATATTTCTTGATTCCTTGTAAATAGTTAATATATATTTCATATCTATATTACGTTATATATTTGTAACTTTTCGACATTTTTGACATGAGAGCCACTGGTTTGTCAGCGAAAGCTGTTATGTGTTTACCCTCTTTAAATAAAGTTATTGTATTGTATTGTATTGTATTGTATTGTATTGTATTGTATTGTATTGTATTGTATTGTATTGTATTGTATTGTATTGTATTGTATTGTATTGTATTGTATTGTATTGTATTGTATTGTATTGTATTGTATTGTATTGTATTGTATTGTATTGTATTGTATTGTATTGTATTGTATTGTATTGTATTGTATTGTATTGTATTGTATTGTATTGTATTGTATTGTATTGTATTGTATTGTATTGTATTGTATTGTATTGTATTGTATTGTATTGTATTGTATTGTATTGTATTGTATTGTATTGTATTGTATTGTATTGTATTG
The DNA here is from genome assembly GCA_964035015.1 of Corallium rubrum. Lineage (NCBI taxonomy): Eukaryota > Metazoa > Cnidaria > Anthozoa > Scleralcyonacea > Coralliidae > Corallium > Corallium rubrum. The sequence continues at coordinate 11,246,367 of OZ036003.1, forward strand.
TATTGTATTGTATTGTATTGTATTGTGTTGTATTGTATTGTATTGCATTGTATTGTACACCAAGAGCACTTGGTGGAAGTTAGTTTATCTTGCTTCTTTGTTGTAAAAAGGGTGGGATGGTGGGATGCTCCAATCTCCTGACTTTGCTATTCTCCTATAAGCGTGTGCTGCACTGGCTAAGGTCATGCACTAATGATTGGCCTTACCACATAGTGCTTGTCCACTAATCTTCTAATGATACTGAGCCTGCGCAGTTCCCTTTTTGTTAACCTTGGTTATTGCATAACCTCATTTATTAGTGTTCTTCTTAGCTTGAAAAGTTTTTTCGTATGTTTTTGCTCTACAAGCTGTCATAAGTTAAACTCAGAGAAAAACTCTGAGCTCCAGATGGGACTCGAACCCACAACCTTCCGAATGCCAGCAGGACACTCTCACCATTGAGCCACTGGAACTCTGATGGTAGACTGAGGTTGTTTGTCTGCCTGGAGCTCAGAGTTTTTCTCAGAGTTTAACTTACGACAGCTTGACACAGCAAAAACAAACGGAAAAAAAACAAAACCAAAAACTAACTTTAATAGTATACTATATTTAAACATTAGTACACCATTGTAAATTAGCTCTGATCAATTACTCTGTTGTAGATGAAGTATTCGGTGGACCATCGTATGATGCTACGGCTAACTATGAACAGAAACCAAGCAAAAAAGCAACCATGCTATCAACAAATTCATGACTCAAAATTTACTTGTGAGTTGTGTGTTGTGTTGTGCTGTGCTGTGCTGTGCTGTGCTGTGCTGTGCTGTGCTGTGCTGTGCTGTATGCTATGCTACGCCGTGCTGTATGCTATGCTACGCTGTGCTGTATGCTACGCTGTGCTGTATGCTACGCTGTGCTGTGCTGTACTATGCTATGCTATGCTATGCTATGCTGTTCTGTGCTGTGCTGTGCTGTGCTGTGCTGTGCTGTGCTGTGCTGTGCTGTATGCTACGCTGTGCTGTGCTGTGCTGTGCTGTATGCCACGCTGTGCTGTGCTGCTGTGCTGTGCTGTATGCTGCTGTGCTGTGCTGTGCTGTGCTGTGCTGTGCTATGCTGTGCTGTGCTGTATGCTACGCTGTGCTGTGCTGTGCTGTGCTGTATGCCACGCTGTGCTGTGCTATGCTGTGCTGTGCTGTATGCTACGCTGTGCTGTGCTGTGCTGTGCTGTGCTGTGCTGTGCTGTGCTGTGCTGTGCTGTGCTGTGCTGTGCTGTGCTGTGCTGTGCTATGTGTATATATATATATATATATATATATATATATATATATATATATATATATATATATATGCTGTACTGTGCTGTACTGTGCTGTACTGTGCTGTGCTTTGCTATGCTATGGTAGATGTGCTCTATATGCATGCTACGCTACGCTAGCTATGCTATGCTAATTGCTATACTCTGCTATATTTATGCTGTGCTGTGCTGTGCTGTGCTGTGCTGTGCTGCGCTGCGCTGCGCTGTGCTGTGCTGTGCTGTGCTGTGCTGTGCTATGCTATGTTTGTGTTATGTTGACATCACAATATATAGACGTCACAATATATATTTATGATCAGCATAGTCAATCATATATAATCTTTTCTTCTCTACATTGTGATTTGTTGTAGTCACACCACCAGAGATAAAAAGAAGTAAAGGTATGTTAGTTTAATATACATCAGTACATTAGCAGTAGGATGAAAATATATTATAAAGTATCTTGGTGTATTTTTAGGATGCAGTTCGTTGCTACGACCGTATGGGACAACGTATTGTCGCTCAGGCAAAAAGTACTTGTGTAAGTATTTATATAGCAATAATGCGCCAATTTATATTAACTAAGATAAATTGGGATTAATGAGAAGCTACATCTTAATACTCTCACGCAATAGCGTAGCCTGCGTGCAGACTCTACTCGTTTCCGGAACTCAAGTATCATCTTCCGGAAACGAGTAGAGTCTGCACGCAGGCTAGCAATAGCGCAGATGTGACATTTTCTGCGTTATGTCACTTTTCTTGCTCTTAGCAATTTGGCAAAAACAAGGTATGCACAAGTTACCTAATACGATTTAATCGAACCGGACATCCCAAGCTTATAAGCACTAAAAGACTATCAAAAAACAAGATCGCCCACTCTGGTTCTGATCGCCTTCGTCGAAACATCTAGTCGAAGTTACCCCACCCACCGCACCCTTTGAGAATAAATATGGAACACTTAGAGTTGTTGTTAAAGAACCTCAATTTGTAATATAGTTTATCGTTGAAACATCATTTAGTTTTTGTGTAATACTCAGCGAGGTAAAGAACAAACCCAAAATTGTATATATATTTTTTTAATATTCTATTAATAAAGAAATCGGGGCGGAAAGCGGTGTCCCCTCGGCCACACTTCGCCCACGGTGAAGCACACACCGGCGCCGGAGAGCAAAGTCCATAACGGTGAGGGCCCTTACCTTCACCCTGATCTTCGCTTCTCTCGGAAAATTCACCACGGGGAAGCCCGGCGGGGACATGAGAGCAAGGTCCATAACAGTGAGGGCCCTTACTCTCACTCTGACTTTCGCTTCTCCAGCTTTTTCTGGGGGCCCTTACCTCCAGAAAACCGCACTTTCCGTCACCCAAATATTATCCACAAAGATTTGCGTGACTTATTAAATATTAATATAGCAAAATTCCCAGATGGTTTGTTCAATTGTTTACGGATTTTTATCATATTTACTTTTTCTTTTTGTCAACATTATTGTGTAATTTATTGTGGTTATGTTTACTTTATTTTGTTTAAAGTTTAACTTTTTTCGTTTGTTTTTACTGTACCGAAGCTGTCGTAATGAGAGCGTCCGGCTGGCATCATAGTCAATCGAGATATGGTCTGGAAACTTAGCTAAAGTCTTTGGGCTAACTTTTTGTTCACCTTTATGCATTTTTGTGCACGGTGTACGGTCACTGAACACATTGTGTTTTAGTATAATGAACGAATTGTCTAATAGCAACGTTTCAGTTCAATCACTCAACCGTGCTATTTAAATATTAATAAACCTAAAACAAAGGATGTGCACGGTGTAAGGTACGGTTCAACATAAAATCACAGCTCATTATAGGAGCTTTGAAGTTTGCCGAGTTTCCAGACCATGATATCTCGATTGACTATGCTGGCATTCGGAAGCTGTCGTAACCTCAATGATGAGAGCGTCTGGCTGGCATTCGGAAGCTGTCATAACCTCAATGACGAGAGCGTCCGACTGGCATTCGGAAGGTTGTGCATGGGTTCGAGTCCCGTCTGGAGCTCAGAGTTTTTCTCTGAGCTTAACTTACGACAGCTTGTACAGCAAAAACAAACGAAAAAACCACCAACTTCAAGCTGAAAACTTTAATAACATACAAAATATTTATTTTGCTTACTATAGCTATCGACCTGAAGAAAATTTCTATACTGGACCGCATTTCATTCCAAGGCCATATGAACAAGCTTCGGAAAAGTTGGGTCACTACCTTGACTGTACACTATAGCACAGACAATGTTATTTGGTTACCTCTTAAAGGACGCTATGCCCCAAACGCGGTAATAACTATGGTAGTAATGACACTGATATATAGGTCGCTAGTTCTTTCATGACAGCTAACAACTTTCACGTCTTAAAAATTATGAACAATTGTAGTAATGATATTATAATGAAGAGCACGGGGGGCGTGTGCTGTTAGCGCGCTGCCTCTCACCAAAAAGTTAAGCCTGGTTAGACGGGGCTAGTACTCAAATGGGTGACCGCTTGGGAATGACCTCGTTGTCGGGCTTGGAACTCATGTGAGTAGAGTTGTAGTTGATCTCTCCTGTGCTGCGAGTGTTTTCGCCGGATTCTTCGGTTTCCCTCCCTCCGTAAAATCAACACCTAGGTCTTAGCTGTGATCCGTGATCTAAAGTGTGTCGTATGGTGGCTGCTTGGAGCGCCTTTGATATGCCTCGACATGCACGGCCATGGTTGCGAGTATTAAAAATGATTATTATATAGCTCCGTGTCCTTTATTAATATAAAGAATTCATGATTACAATCATTATTTTTTAAGGTTCTGAATGCGAACTCAAACCAACATAGAGCTGCCAGCCTTTACTTGAATCCTCGCTTGCGTGCGAGATATCTAAGGATTGCACCGCTTAGTGGAAAAAATGGTTTGTGTTTAAGGGTCGAAATTCGAGGTTGCACAAAAGGTACGATATAAAATTTATGGGTTTTGGTTAAAAGACAAACTAAATGACACAAATAGTGTAATAAAAGTAGCGTGCTGCGTAGGCAGTGTAGAAACAACAATCGAAATATAGTAAGGTTAGATATACTGCCGAAACAGAGAACGTGGGAGTCTAACGTTTCGAGCGAAGGCCCTTCGTCAGAGAGAAAAACCAAATGACACTTCTTTCAAATACGACAGACGTAATTTTAGTTTCATAGGAACATGGGAGCTCGATTTTCAAGTACTTCAGCCTATCCATTGGGACACTGTAGATCGACTGTCTCAGCATTGGCCAGTATCACACAAGATTGGTACGATTCCACCGATAATTGTCGAGAGGGCAGAAAGGGTGTCCACGTTGTATTTGTGGACTTCCGAAAAGCATTCGATTTGGTTCTCACTAAACTCGCTAATATGAAAGTAAGCAGAAGCTTTTGGCTGTGGATCCAAAATTTCTTATCGGATAGAACACAGCAAGTGAAGCTTCCTGGTGTGCTTTCAGATCAAAGGCCGGTAGTTTCTGGAGTTCCACAGGGTGGAGTTATCTCTCCAATGCTTTTTAATGTACATATCAACGATATCGAAGATCTAGTTCCTGAAGCCTCGTCGTCGTCAAATGTAAATATGCTGATGATTGTACTCAGTATGAAATCATCTCGATCGGAGAAAGCAGTCATATGCAAGAGGTGATGAACAACCTTGAAGTGTGGGCTGATGAACTTAATGCTAAAAAGACTAAGGAGATGTGGATATATCGTGGTAAATCAATTCCACATGCACCTGCTCCTTTGAGACTTTCTAATACCACTCTAGAAAGAGCCTCTGAATTTAAGTTACTAGGAGTGTGGGTACAAAATAGCCTAAAGTGGAACTGTCATGCTGAAAACGCCGTCAGCAAAGCCAACAAGAGATTATATCATCTCAGGGCATGTAGGAAAGCAAACCTTCCAACTGATGTCGGATTAACTATGTTTTGTTCCAGAATAAGACCTGTATACTCGAATACGCTGCACCAATTTGGGGTGGTCTTCCGAAATATCTTGCGGATGGAGCTACAACGTGTTCAAGACAGAAGCCTTGCCATTATTGGCTTGCCCAGAAATACCCTGCATGCAACCCCTCGCATTAAGACGAGAAGTTCAAACTAAGAATGAGCCGCAACGAATTCTTGACTGTGAAAATCATCCTTACCAACCCTGTAGAACATGGTTATAATCTTAGGTCGCAACTGAACACCATTGTAGCTCGCGTTATTTCACATACTACAAGACATGAAAACTCTTTTATTCCTAGGGCTGTAAAAATTTTTAATAAGTCAAATCATAAATAATTTTAACTGTGTTCCAGTTTTATACTCATTTCTTTGTATTTCCTTTTTTATCAAGGGCCTTCGCTCGAAACGTTAGACTCCTATACGTTCTCTGTTTCGGCAGTATATCTAACCTTACTATATTTCGAATGTAAAACTACTGTAGTCTATTGCCAAAAGTAGTTAATAAAGTTTATTATATAGTAATAGTTATATTCTTAAATTTTTTCTTTATTTTTTCTGTTTCAAGAGCCATGGAGATCAGAAATACAAAAAGTTAAAAGGGATGCTGAAAGTATGTATTTTGTCTCAATCATTACTCGATAGAGCACGCTAAACCATGAACCATTTCTTAAAATGCCAATCCAACGAAATTTCACCCCAGTTTTTATAATTGCATTTGAAAGAACACTTAAAATGACAACGTAACATCTTTCGTAGAATTTCGTTTCCTTACTTCATTCTTGAGATATTCAGGTTTGTTTGATACGCAAATGTCATACTTATGACATCACACTGCATAATGACTTTTTGAAATAGCATTAATTTTAGGATAGTCCAAATATTTTACACCCAGCTACACACGTTTAGTGATCAGTCATGGAGCCTACATACATGCAAGTGCAAATTTTTATTAAGTACTTTCGATAAGCAAATTTTAGGATAGTCCAAATATTTTACACACAGCTGCGCACGTTTAGTGACTAGTCATGACTACATACATGCAAGTGCAAATTTTTATTAAGTACTTTCGATAAGCACTCTCAAAGAAAATCATACTTTTCTAAAAATTCATTACGTAGTGTGATGTCATAAGTATGACATTGGCATATCAAGCAAACCTGAATATCTCAAAAATGAAGCAAGGAAACGAAATTCTACGAAATTTGTTATTTTGTCATTTTAAAGTGCTTATGTGACAAAAAAATTTTTTTGACTTTTGAGTAGAGGACAAAAAGTTAGTTAATAGGTTCTTTAACATTTTTCGGTTTTCTCTTTTCATTCGCGAGATATGCGGCTCTAAACCTTGAAAAATTGGCTTTTAGCAAAAAATTGTCGCGCCCGAGAAAAAAACGGAAAAGGGTCTGGGGCGACAGCCGTGTGACGTAGCTTAAGGGACGGAGGTTCGAATTCACATGTGAAGGAGTACTAAAAAGCTATTGTTAAAATTAATAAGTCCCTTAAGCTACGTCACACCACGCTCGACCCACACTCTTGTTGATACGCGACATTTTCACGAAAATTGCTGTTTAGAGCCGCATATCTCGCGAATGAAAAGAGAAAACC
>OZ036003.1:11258196-11263196 GCA_964035015.1 Corallium rubrum
TAGGAAGATATCGTTTCCACTTCAACTCTTATCTTTCTAGACATGGCTATGAGTCACATACACTTGTGATAAGAAATTTTGTTCACGAGGATGTGACGTCTTACAGCATAAATATTGTAGAAACAAGTAATGGTAACTCTTATAATCGAGTTGTTCACTTAAGGCATTTTGGTAAGTTGAAACAATTTGTAGAGTAGAGTAGAGTGGAGTAGAGTAGAGTAGAGTGGAGTGGAGTGGAGTGGAGTGGAGTATTAGTGGAGTGGAGTATTAGTGGAGTGGAGTGGAGTGGAGTGGATTGGAGTGGATTGGAGTGGAGTGGGTTGGAGTACTAGTGGAGTGGAGTGGAGTGGAGTGGAGTGGAGTGGAGAACAGTGCAGTATAGCACAGTACAGTACAGTGCAGTACAGTACACCATTATACACCACTACACTACAGTGTAGTGTAATATAATGTCTTAATAATAGCACCGAATGTTTCGTTATGCAGGACAGCCACGTTTAAATATGTCGCTCAACACTGGTGCTTGCCTCAATTATCCTCTGATAATCACTGCAACACCAATACGAACAGAGTACCAAGATGGGAAAGAATGGGATGTTGAGTGGAAAAAGATTGTTAATGGTAAAGCCGTTGCTACGAAGATGGAGACAAGTGACCCATTTCAACTCAAAGTTTCAAAAGCAGCACTCAAACACAGTGGGCGATATCAAATTCGCGCTCGAAATCGCTATGGATTTGTTGAAGCTTTTACTGATATTACAATAGCTGATAGTAAGTTGACTAAAAACTGCTGACTGTTATCTAACTGGAAGTGCAAAAAAAATCTAGAGCGCTGCGTAGGCAGTGTTTCAAATAGAGCAAAGTGAAAAAGTGGTAAACTTGACGCAGGGACGTAGCCAGGATTTTGAAGGGGGGGGGGGGGGGAGTGCCAAAATCGAAAGAGATTTTTAGGGGGGTCCAGGGGCATGCTCCCCAGGGAAATTTTGAAATCGAGAGTCGCTGAAATGCCATTTCCTGGCTTTTGGAGGAAGATTTTACAGACTCTAAAGGTTAAAAAACGTCATATAAAATATATACTCAAAACACGCAAACGTCACATATATACTCAAAATGCATACACTCAGTAGATTGAGTACACTGTTTACAGTTTATTTCCTGACACAGTTCATGTTGCATCAGTTTGTAGTTACATGTCTGTTGTTTGTAGTTACATGTCTGTTGTTTGTAGTTACATGTCTGTTGTTTGTAGTTACATGTCTGTTGTTTGTAGTTACATGTCTGTTGTTTGTAGTTACATGTCTGTTGTTTGTAGTTACATGTCTGTTGTTTGTAGTTACATGTCTGTTGTTTGTAGTTACATGTCTGTTGTTTGTAGTTACATGTCTGTTGTTTGTAGTTACATGTCTGTTGTTTGTAGTTACATGTCTGTTGTTTGTAGTTACATGTCTGTTGTTTGTAGTTACATGTCTGTTGTTTGTAGTTACATGTCTGTTGTTTGTAGTTACATGTCTGTTGTTTGTAGTTACATGTCTGTTGTTTGTAGTTACATGTCTGTTGTTTGTAGTTACATGTCTGTTGTTTGTAGTTACATGTCTGTTGTTTGTAGTTACATGTCTGTTGTTTGTAGTTACATGTCTGTTGTTTGTAGTTACATGTCTGTTGTTTGTAGTTACATGTCTGTTGTTTGTAGTTACATGTCTGTTGTTTGTAGTTACATGTCTGTTGTTTGTAGTTACATGTCTGTTGTTTGTAGTTACATGTCTGTTGTTTGTAGTTACATGTCTGTTGTTTGTAGTTACATGTCTGTTGTTTGTAGTTACATGTCTGTTGTTTGTAGTTACATGTCTGTTGTTTGTAGTTACATGTCTGTTGTTTGTAGTTACATGTCTGTTGTTTGTAGTTACATGTCTGTTGTTTGTAGTTACATGTCTGTTGTTTGTAGTTACATGTCTGTTGTTTGTAGTTACATGTCTGTTGTTTGTAGTTACATGTCTGTTGTTTGTAGTTACATGTCTGTTGTTTTATATCTAAAGCGGGGGGGGGGGGGGGGGCGCTCCCTGGCTACGTCCCTGACTTGACGTTTCGAGCGGAACCCTTCATCAACATTTTACTCTGACGAAGGACTCGGCTCGAGCGCATAGGCGTAGAGTATGGGGGGATGGGGGGGGGGGGGGGGGGGGCGGAGGGGCTTTAGCCCCCGAAGAAATCTCAATGGGGGGGGGGGCTGAGCCCCCCCAGAAATTTTGCATCAAATGACTCATCAATCACCATTCACAAATTATAGGTTACTCGTTAGGCTAAAGTAACACAACATTGAAAAATTGTTGAAATGTGTTGTATTTTAACTGTGTTCTTAAAAATCACCCCTCAGAATGCAGGAAATGGCATTTCCAAGACTCTAAATTTCAAAAATTTCCGGGAGGGCATGCCCCGGGACCCCCACGGGAAAATTCTTAGAAAGGCCCTGTTCAGCACTTCAACCCCCCTAGACGAAAAAAAAACTCTACGCCTATGCTCGAGCATAGTCAATCGAGATATGGTCTGGAAACTCAGCTAAAGTCTTTGGTCTATCTTTTTGTTCGCCTTTATGCATTTTTGTGCACGGTGCACGGTCACTGAACACATTGTATTTTAGTATAATGAACGAATTGTCCAATAGGAACGTTTCAGTTCAGTCACTCAACCGTGCCATTTAAATATTAATAAACCTAAAACAAAGGATGTGCACGGTGTAACGTACGGTTCAACATAAAATCACAGCTCATTATAGGCGCTTTGAAGTTTGCCGAGTTTCCAGACCATATCTCGATTGACTATGGCTCGAGTGAGTGAGTTGTGTGTTGGTCAACCGCAGTTGAAGGTAGCCAGGCTCCTCTTTCGTTGGCTACTACCCTAAGCCACTCCTATTCCTGATGGTGTTGATTTGGCGGAGGGCTGAGAGAGGAAAACCGGAGAAGCATGCAGGTGAAAACAATCGAGGCACAGGAGAGAATCCAGAATTCTACTCGCATGAAGTCACCCTTCCGAAAATTAACCGCATGAGTGCATGGCACCAGTGTACTCTAAAAGAACGTGTTTTAGAGTGCCCTGGTGCCATGTGCTGTTAGCGCACTGCCTCTCATCACCACAGGCGTAGAGTTTTGTTTTCGTCTAGGGGGCTGAAATACTGAACAGGGCCTTTTTAAGAATTTTCTCGTGGGGGGCGTTTACAAAAAGGGACTCTTCTAGGGAGTCCGGGGGCATGTCCCCCGGAAATTTTTGAAATTTAGAGTCTTGGAAATGCCATTGGCTGCATTCTGAGGGGTGATTTTTAAGAACACTGAAGGTCATGAAATGTCATAAAAATTAGTAAAATACAACTCATTTCAACAATTTTTCGACGTTGCATGTGTTTACTGCGTTGACTTATCACTGTATATGGGTGCTAATTGGCTGACAGGAATGAGGCTGTAACAGTTCATGGCCTGGCCTTGGCCTGGCCCGGAGTAAATGTGTCGTGTTTACAGTTTACACTAGCACAAGCCTGGCCAAGGCCAAGCTAGCATAGGCCAACAAAAGAAGCCCAGACATTCTGGCCAAGACCTGGCCTAGGCTTGCAGTGTAAACACGACTTTAGAGCGCCCTGGTGCCATGCACCCATGCCTTGTTATCGAAACTATTCTGCACCTTTTCACTTTAGTCTTCGTTATCAAACTATATGCACAGATTTAGACCCCGTTTGCACTAGAGCAAAAGTATCCGGATTCACATTGTTTTTCATCCTCATGGGAATAAAAAACAATGTGAATCTGGATACTTTTGCTCTAGTGTAAACGGGGTCTTAATCTCGATAAAAATTTTCACGAATCACATGAGAGTTCGAGGAATAACAATATTGTTGTTTTTTTTGTTTTCCAGAGCTGCCTACAATTTCTTCGGTTACTCCATCTCCTCATACGGCTATTGAAGATACTTCTGATATCTTACAAGTCACTGTGAAGAATGCACAACAAGCAGATTTTAAATCTGTTGACTGGTACTTTAAGGGCAAACTAATCACAGTGGCAGACAAACAATACTCTTTTCCAGGTAAGCTCATTTTCACATAATTCCTCTTATTTTTTAAGAAGTTACGTATCTTTGCAGTTCACTTGCGAACTTTGGAACGAACTTCCGAACATGTGGGTGAAAAGTGAGTTCCAAATGACTGTAATTTGTGTTCATGATTATTCTGCGCTTTTCTCGTGTTCTCCTAACTTCCCGCGTCCATCGATGGAGCGGGCCAAGCCATGAACCATTTGTTAATTTCGTCGGGATTTTCGTTTTTAATCTCGACCAAGAATCTAATTTTAACCCTTATTCTAATCATAAACCTAACAAATGTCCATAGCAATCGAGCAATCGCAATACCTCAATCTCCCAATGCCACCATCGAAATGAGCAAGAAAAGATCCAAGAGGTAGAACATGGAACTTTCTCCCCCTTGGTGTTCTCTACTTCAGGAGGCATGGCACCTATATTGTTACCGTAGTGTATCGCAGTTGCTCGCTACGCCGACCAGATGCCTCATCCCTGATAGGGGGGAGCCCATTGATATGGCTAGTGTTGAGAGCCGCATCCCAAGCACAGACTAATCAAAACATTATAAACTGATTTTTAATATTTTATCAATGAACGAATCAATCATAGACAAATCTGTAATCTTTTTTTTTAATATAATCTTTTATATGCCATAAAGAATTCTCAACAAATGTCCACCCAGAACGCACGTAAAATGGACCTGAGAAAGCAAAATAGCTTTTTCTTTCTACGTTTTTCGTTTCATATAGCTTTCATTTTAATCTCGTTTCTCATTTTCTGTCGCACAGGTTCTGTGGCGGGCAAACCGTGGACGAGGAAAATCCTAAAACTGAACAATATGCATCCTGGAATGAACGGTGTTTATAGAGTGACAACGAAGGCGAAATACTGTCAGTTTTATAAAGAAATAAAAGTTGAAGTTTATGGTAAGTTCTGTGTTC
>OZ036003.1:11268196-11270696 GCA_964035015.1 Corallium rubrum
ACGATAGGATACGTTAGGATACAAGATGATACGATAGGATGAGATGGGCTACGTTAGGATACGATAGGATACGTTAGGATACGATAGGATAGGGTACGATAGGATAAGGTAGGATAAGATAGGATGGGATAGGATACATTATGATAGGATGGGATATGATAGGATACAGTAGGATACAATAGGATGGGATAGGATACGATATGATAGGATGGGATATGATAGAATGGGATGGGATATGGTAGGACAGGATCTTTCGCACAAACCTTTCTTCTTTAATTTTGTTCTCAATAACAGTTTGTTCTAAATCTTTTTCCTGGAGTTCAACTTGTTCCTAGAAATGAAAATATTAAGCCATGATTACAGTCAGAATGGAAATACCTTCCCACTGCCGCGTCTGTAGTTGGTTGTGTATTACTGTATTTCTGTAGTTTGTTGTGTATTACTGTATTTCTGTAGTTGGTTGTGTATTACTGTATTTCTGTAGTTGGTTGTGTATTACTGTATTTCTGTAGTTGGTTGTGTATTACTGTATTTCTGTAGTTGGTTGTGTATTACTGTATTTCTGTAGTTGGTTGTGTATTACTGTATTTCTGTAGTTGGTTGTGCATTACTGTATTTCTGTAGTTGGTTGTGTATTACTGTATTTCTGTAGTTGGTTGTGTATTACTGTATTTCTGTAGTTGGTTGTGTATTACTGTATTTCTGTAGTTGGTTGTGTATTACTGTATTTCTGTAGTTTGTTGTGTATTACTGTATTTCTGTAGTTTGGTTGTGTATTACTGTATTTCTGTAGTTGGTTGTGCATTACTGTATTTCTGTAGTTGGTTGTGTATTACTGTATTTCTGTAGTTTGTTGTGTATTACTGTATTTCTGTAGTTGGTTGTGCATTACTGTATTTCTGTAGTTGGTTGTGTATTACTGTATTTCTGTAGTTGGTTGTGTATTACTGTATTTCTGTAGTTTGTTGTGTATTACTGTATTTCTGTAGTTGGTTGTGTATTACTGTATTTCTGTAGTTGGTTGTGCATTACTGTATTTCTGTAGTTTGTTGTGTATTACTGTATTTCTGTAGTTTGTTGTGTATTACTGTATTTCTGTAGTTTGTTGTGTATTACTGTATTTCTGTAGTTGGTTGTGTATTACTGTATTTCTGTAGTTGGTTGTGTATTACTGTATTTCTGTAGTTGGTTGTGTATTACTGTATTTCTGTAGTTGGTTGTGTATTACTGTATTTCTGTAGTTGGTTGTGTATTACTGTATTTCTGTAGTTTGGTTGTGTATTACTGTATTTCTGTAGTTTGTTGTGTATTACTGTATTTCTGTAGTTGGTTGTGTATTACTGTATTTCTGTAGTTTGTTGTGTATTACTGTATTTCTGTAGTTTGTTGTGTATTACTGTATTTCTGTAGTTTGTTGTGTATTACTGTATTTCTGTAGTTTGTTGTGTATTACTGTATTTCTGTAGTTGGTTGTGCATTACTGTATTTCTGTAGTTGGTTGTGTATTACTGTATTTCTGTAGTTGGTTGTGTATTACTGTATTTCTGTAGTTTGGTTGTGTATTACTGTATTTCTGTAGTTGGTTGTGTATTACTGTATTTCTGTAGTTGGTTGTGTATTACTGTATTTCTGTAGTTGGTTGTGTATTACTGTATTTCTGTAGTTGGTTGTGTATTACTGTATTTCTGTAGTTGGTTGTGCATTACTGTATTTCTGTAGTTGGTTGTGTATTACTGTATTTCTGTAGTTGGTTGTGTATTACTGTATTTCTGTAGTTGGTTGTGCATTACTGTATTTCTGTAGTTGGTTGTGTATTACTGTATTTCTGTAGTTGGTTGTGTATTACTGTATTTCTGTAGTTGGTTGTGTATTACTGTATTTCTGTAGTTGGTTGTGTATTACTGTATTTCTGTAGTTGGTTGTGTATTACTGTATTTCTGTAGTTGGTTGTGTATTACTGTATTTCTGTAGTTTGTTGTGCATTACTGTATTTCTGTAGTTGGTTGTGCATTACTGTATTTCTGTAGTTAGTTGTGTATTACTGTATTTCTGTAGTTGGTTGTGTATTACTGTATTTCTGTAGTTGGTTGTGTATTACTGTATTTCTGTAGTTGGTTGTGTATTACTGTATTTCTGTAGTTGGTTGTGTATTACTGTATTTCTGTAGTTGGTTGTGTATTACTGTATTTCTGTAGTTGGTTGTGTATTACTGTATTTCTGTAGTTGGTTGTGTATTACTGTATTTCTGTAGTTGGTTGTGTATTACTGTATTTCTGTAGTTTGTTGTGCATTACTGTATTTCTGTAGTTGGTTGTGCATTACTGTATTTCTGTAGTTAGTTGTGTATTACTGTATTTCTGTAGTTGGTTGTGTATTACTGTATTTCTGTAGTTGGTTGTGTATTACTGTATTTCTGTAGTTGGTTGTGTATTACTGTATTTCTGTAGTTGGTTGTGTATTACTGTATTTCTGTAGCCGTTACTGAAGCAAGAGGAAAGTC
>OZ036003.1:11275696-11303196 GCA_964035015.1 Corallium rubrum
CGTTTTTAAATTTACATTATATTTAAGGTTTTATAAAATTATATTGTATGCATCAAGGTCTGAATTCTGGCAATTTTTTGGTGATTTTATACATGAAAGTGTACTGATCAGTGAATCTGTGAAGAATGAAAGATCAATTTCTATTCAGTGTGAATTTATTGGCTGAGTAGAGTTAATTTATGGGGTTTTTCTAATGACAACCATAGAGGAGGAGCCATCGTTGGTTCATGCACAAGATTCGTGTGATTATGAAAAGCAAGATTTGGTGGAAGAGTCAAGAGACAATCCTGATCAAGGTCTGTCTTTATCAAAGTCCAGAGTATTCTTATTAAATGTGTCTTGGTTTGGATTAAATTCAATGTATCTTGTACTTTCCATTGAGGTTTTTCCCTCTCAAGTACATGCATTAGTGGGCTCTGAAGATAAAGGACAGGTACTCGGTGCCATGATTGCACTAGGGGCAGTAGTAACATTTATTGTGAGTCCAATTATTGGAATGAAAAGTGACAGACTTGCATTTAGATATGGAAGAAGACGACCATTCATGGTTGCAGGCATGTTTTTATTAGTCATAGCACTTTTTGGAATGGCGTTCAGTGCCCCATATGTGGAACATGAAAAAGACAATTCAACATGTGCCATGGACTTAGAAATAAAAAGATGCCTGCCATATTTAAACCTAACTGAGCTTGAAAATGAAAGAAACCGAAGCGAAAGTGCCATTGATGCTGATATGTTATTGAATATTTTATCACAAAAGGATGCTCAAGGAAGCCTTGTCATGTATATAATATTTTATATCATGGTTATGGCTTGTTATGCCCTAGTAAGTGTTCCATATAATGGCCTGATTGCTGATTTAACACCACCTTTACAGCGTGGATTTAGCTCAGGAGTTATGGGAGCAATGACATTAGCTGGAAACATTACTGGAGCTGCTATAGGTTTATTTTTCTTTCATCTTGGAGTTGTCGGAATATACTCCCTCGTCTGTGTTCTGTTTATTGTGTGTCTATTGATAACAGTGTTTTGTAGTCCTGAGATCGCAGTAACAACAAAATCTGAAGACGTTGGCTTCAAAGGTTTATTTTTAGCTTACTGGGAGCCACTGAAGAACAGGGATTTTTTATGGGTATTTTTAACACGATTCTTAATGCAACAAGGAGTTGCCACGGTTACTGGTTTCTTAGAATTTTGGCTGAGTGACATGGTCAGCTTACCACACTGTTGGTCTCCTGAGAGATCAGTAGCTATGATTTTATTACCATTATTATTAGCTGCAGCTGGTGTATCCATTATTGCTGGATTTTTATCTGATGCCTTACAACGACGAAAGCCTTTAGTGACTGGTTCTGCCATTCTAATGTCCATCTGTGCTATCATATTTGCTTGTCTGAAAGGGAAATATGCCTTTTATGCTGCGATTCCAGTTGCAGTTGCGTTTGGTGTGGGGTTCGGAGCTTACTGCGCTATTGATTTTGCATTAGTTATGGATGTTCTACCAAAGGAGAAAGACAAAGCAAAAGATTTAGCAGTTTGGCATCAAGCTCTTGTTCTGCCTCAAGCTATTGCAACACCTGTAGGTGGAATTATCCTTGATGTGTTTGAAAGATACAACTGTCGTATTGGACTAGGTTACATTATTTTATTTACTGTCACTTCCTTTTATTTTGCCCTAAGTGGAATATTTGTTATTAAAATAAAAAAGGCTAAATGAGTTAATCAATGAAATACAGTCAAACCCAGTACATACACTGTATTTATACTCTTGTGCTTTTGACATTATTTTAAATTTAGCTGGGATTCTAGATTTATGTATAAATTTATATGTCTATAAAATATTTTTAAAATATGTAAACCTATTAATTTAGTATTTTCTAAATGTATTAATATATTAATTTAAAAACTATTAAATGCATGCATGTATATATTGAAAACAATTGTACAGTAGTACAAAATAATACAAAATGGTGATATTTAATTTTGACAACAATATTTTTTCTTGTTGTATTTGATTCAGTATTAGTCCCAAAATTGCAAAACAAAGCAAGCAAACTGTCATAAATTGTTGACTTGATCAACATTAAATATTTGTTAATACAGTATTCATCAAATTAATGTTCTGTTTGTCTCTGTCTTGTGCAAGGTGCTGCTAGTGATTGCATGTTTAATGCCTCTGAGACAATATATTGTGCCCTTCAAGTGTCCATGTAATAATATGATCAGAGTACACAACTAGCTACTTGCACCCTGAAAGAATATATAGGTTATCCAGCTCTATATGGCACTCTCAAATGACGTTATAAATTATTATTATTATTATTATTATTATTATTATTATTATTATACAGTATTAGTTTTGTAAGAAATAAAATTTAAAAAATCAACAGTTGTTTTTAAAGTAAAGAATTATTTTATGAATTAAGGTTAGGATTAAGCCAATATTAAGCTTTGGGGAACTAATTAAGTCATTTTGGGTGTTACCGTGTTGGGCGTTAATATTGATCAAGTATTAATGGAGTTGGGTGTGTACAATTAGAACTACAAATCGATAATTAGAACGACATCATTTGGAAGAAACATTGATATTTGAATTTTTCTAGGACAGCGTCGGCCACGGTTGAAATCCAAATATTACCAGGGTTAAGTCACGTTGGCCTGAAAAACAGAGAAAAATCTTCTCGACGTTTCGAGCGAAGGCCCTTCTCCAGGAGAAGGGCCTTCGCTCGAAACGTCGAGGAGAAGGGCCTTCGCTCGAAACGTCGAGAAGATTTTTCTCTGTTTTTCAGGCCAACGTGACTTAACCCTGGTAATATTTAAATTGCTATTTGAAGTAGGCTATCTGTGTATTGACTATTATTCACTACATGTCAAATTAAAACCTATTAAAAAGCTTTCACCGCAAAGACCGCGATACGTGCTAGTCTAGTCATAACCCGACCAAGTTTAATAAATTACAAAACAGGAAATAAATAATCTGCCACGATTGCGTCTAATTATTAGAACATGCTGCGAAAAAGTCGAACCTTTTTAACTTTTTTTCCATCGCTTATAAACAATTAAATGAATTATATTTACCACATTGTGAGCGGTAATAGTAAACAAAACAAAAAATATTTCAATTATATTATTATTCAACAATCAACACTCTTCGTTTCTTTTTATACATTATGTAAAATTCAAAAAGATTACAACATCTTGATTCTGGCTAAGTACTATTCTTATCTGGGAAAGTATCTGGCTTTTTTTCTCGGTTTTTTTTAAACAATTTATACGACACAACAAAATATTTTAAAAACAATCTTCTGATAAGTACTAACGGCATGATTTTGTGAGGTTAGAAAAAAAGAAAAAAAAGGGAAGGAAAGGAGAAGGGATGGAGGGGAGTTTGAGAAGACAGAGTAATATTTGAAGATAAGTTTTTTAATAAGTTCTATCTTTTCGATGTAACTAATTTATTATGCAGATGGTCTGAATTTTAGGTGAATAAATATTCTAGTAATGCTAAGTGTTGATAAGGGATGACGGAGGACGAAGCTTGGCCAATCAATGGGAAGCTTTATTGTGATGTTGGTTACGTCCTGCTGCAAAGACGCCGTACGAGGTCAAACTCTAATCGCTTCTCACGCAAATGTCTTGGCTAGAAATCTATCGAAACTTAAACTAAACGACAAGTTTTATCGCTTATCGAAATTACCTAGACCTTCGGGCGGTAGATCGCAAAGGAATTCAAAACTCAGGGAGATTTATTTTTGTGTTTCACGAAGGCGATTGTTGATTGCGAGTGTTGTTTCGGATTCTTGTATTGAAAGCTAAGAAACGGTTTTTGGCGCTATTGTGTTCTCCGAGACACTGAAAGAAACACAATGAGCTCGAGAAAGAAAAGCAGAAGACCGAGGTTAGTGTTAACTGTTATTATTTTGTATTTAAACTACGTTTAGGTTCAACTTTGTTGACTCAATTGAGTACAACTTTTCTATAGTTTACGCGACTGCAGTGATATCAGTATTGGCACTGCTTCGAAAATACGCCACTCTCCGTTTCTACATGTTTGTTAAAGGATTTAATAAAGATTAATTCCTTGTTTAGAGTAGATGTTATGTCAGTTGTCGTTCTGATTTCTTAGGTTTCAAACGGCGAAAACATTGTTGATTCCACTGGTTTGCTTTGTGTTTTGGTTGGGCTTGATGGCCGCCACGACTAAATAACATTGCCTACTTTTTAATACTCTCGATCAGACTCCATGGTTCAGGCTGTGCTGTGTAAACAATCTTTGTATTCCTATTATATCATCATGGTTTCTCTTTAGTTTAAACCAGGGTCTTATTGGAAGGAAACTAGCCAAAATATAAGCCAGAAATGGAAGCATGGAGAAGGCTTTCTTCTCGAAGCGCACCTTACTCCGTGCATCTAGGTTTTAATACCATTGTCTTTCATATGTTCTAAATAAACGAATTTGTACACTCTCAAACAGCTTAAAGACAATTTTTCTAAAATACTCATGTGTGCGTATATATATATACATATATATAGATATACTAAAGCAGAAAATCGTCTGGTTCGTTGCCGTTTCTTTCCGACGCGTCTTAATTTTGTCGTCCATGACCTTTGGCTGCTTTCCATGTCTCCAGCATGGTGTCTTGTTTTTCTTTTTTAAATCTCTATCAAATTTCCTGTTTTCGGTACTACTCTAGCTAAACTCGACTTTGATGGCAAGCATCTGGCGAAAGAGATTTCTAAACCAGAAATATTCATTGGAAAAGATGAGGGAATGTTCATGGTTTCTATAATTCACAACTCTGCGTATAAAGTTGGTTGCAGGCCAAACAAGCGCTAGCTATAGCAGTTCAACAACAATGGCAGCAGTGCTTTGCAGTTTGTTTGTCTTTTGCTAGAGCAGACAGCAGAAAATTATGTCCTAATGAGCGCTAAAATAACTACACTGTACACGAAGAGTATTGTACCGTCAAAAGTGTGACTATTTCATTTCACTCTTCAACGCATCTCTAGTTTTTGAAAATATGAGTACACAGAGAGCGCTAGCGTCATTAAGATCCCCTCGTCTTTCACAATTCCCCGTGTTTTTTTAGAACTCAGTTCCTAAGATTTCAAAACCACTTTCCTTAAAAGCCTCATATCGAACTTGGGAAAAATGCCATTATTAAGTGCTTTTCCTCTGCAATATCCCATATATATCGCAACTTTCATTTATATTAATATTATTACATGTCACTGCTGTCAATATTTTAACTTAACTGCCTCATACAGGTCCCCATATTCTGTAATTAACATATATTAGGAATATTTTCAGGTAGTTTTACACTATGTAGTTCCCAACATGTATAATAGATATGTATCCAAACGGCAGGTATTGAGTTTCGTATTTTTCGGGTGTTAATTGAAGTTTTTTTACAGTTCTGTACTTTGCCTTTCAGCAGCACCGTTGTTTTAGATAACCTTGGTCATATATTACACATCCATTCACTTCATTACATTTATACAGTTCTTGATTTAAAATTTGTTACTTTGTTGTCTAAAATAAGAATCTCAAAATCTGCTTGCTTTATTCAAATTTGAAGCCATGGACACTTATATCAATGAATGAGTATATAATATACAGTAAAAAGTGCATTTAGCAGCCTCATTATATAGCAATTTAACCACCCCAGTACACAGTGGGGTATTCTACACAGGTTGTCCTCATATAATAAGTACCAATTTAAAAACTGCCAATACTAAATCTATTCAAGAAACCATTATTCTTTGTCGATGTCTAGACCATGGTATTTATTTATTTTTGTTCAAGATTAAACTTCCTAGACTTCTTGACTATTAGTGAGAAGCTTGGGACTGCACGGTTGGGGGTGTGCCGATATTATCAATGTTAGCTGAACTATTGGCATCTTGAATAGTTCACCTATAAATTGAGAGCCATCATATACAACTGTGTTTGCTGGTGATAATTCGTGCAATCTGTACAATTATCAGACAATTGTAGGTGGTTGAGGGGAACATTTTTCATTCAAAGAGTAAAATTAAATCCTCAATTGTTTCTTTTAACTCATTCCTGCCCAAGGGCTTCCGCAGAAGTGAATAAAATCATCTAGTGTGAGCCAAAATAAAATTCTAAAGACTGATTTGGACAGGAAGGAATTGACTACTGAACTGGCTTTTTATCATGAGCAATTTAGTTGGCTGCCGAAGTGAATAGGGCATTTAGTAATTTAGTTTGGCTAAAAGCTGTTACCAGATTAGGTAAGTAGTTTCAGAAATTACTGAATTCTAGAAATTAGAAATAATAAGCAGAAAGTTGAAACTGAACATTTTTGATATTATAAGATAAAGAAATTAGAATAGTACCATTTTAAAATTTTCTTAAACTATACCATGAACAATTTGATTAGGCACTTTAAGCTGTCACTCTTTGAATAACCACATCCTGCAAGTGGTTTGTTTTTCAATAAGCAGTACACTCATTTAACGTTTTCTAGCTAGACCGCATCTGACCCACAAGACAGAGGTATTTCACTATGGCTAGCTAATGCCAGATGATTTTACTCAGGGGGAAAAAGGACTTAACACATTCCTGCTGGAGGCAGCCATTAATCTTGCCACAGCTCCTGCTGAGAATTCTGAGATGATCCTGCTGAGAATTCTGAGATACACAAATTATATATTATTTAGATTAGAGCAAATTTACAGTAAGCTTGTACTGTAGTTGAGAGACATTTTTTAGTGGGACAATTATCAATGCTCAGGGGGATGATTACTAAGTGTGTTTGAAAGTACCTACGGATGTTTTTGAGATTTTGAATATTTAATACTGTAGCGCACTCTTGTTCAAGTACAGTTCACTATAGCTACGCTTGCATAGAGGTTAGAATTTCCTTGACTTGTAATCAAATATTGTATGAAGTAGGTGTATATTGACTATGTTATAAAGGCCAGTACTGTATAATAGGAAATTGTGATTGCTGTTTTTGTCAGCCCCAATTGTGTTCTTTTGATTATCAACAACAAAACTTTCTCAAAGCTTTTTGTTTTGGATAGAAACAACTACACTATAGCAGTTAGAAACAATATATTGTTCAACATGAAGGACACCTGACTGATAAAAGGGTCAGGCAAAGGATACTTCCAAGGACCTATATAAAGATATATATATATATTGGATTTCAATAACAACTACAGTGTAGCTAAAGGCTTCTAGGACAGCATCGGCCACGGTTGAAATCCAAATATTACCAGGGTTAAGTCACGTTGGCCTGAAAAACAGAGAAAAATCTTCTCGACGTTTTGAGCGAAGGCCCTTTGTCAGGAGGCCCTCCTGACGAAGGGCCTTCACTCGAAACGTCAAGAAGATTTTTCTCTGTTTTTCAGGCCAATGTGACTTAACCCTGGTAATATACAGTGTAGCTAGTTCATGTAGTTCAGGATGCCTTGGTGTTTTTTTTCTAAGACTGTATATTTATGATGTATAGTATTTGCATTTATTATATAGATGGGAGTGTTTTAGTAGAAAATATGCAGTGTCGTATTTTCCATATCCTCACTAGTGAAGATATCGATGATGTCATTAAGAATTTTACCGCTTTTTGCATTGAATCGTAAAATATTGTTTTCACCACTCGAAGATAAAATCTTCACACCATGTAATATCCTCTCTGTGAATTGAGATATAAACTCATGAATTAACACTTTGCCTACTAGAGTTCTTTACTTGATAAGTAAAATTGTCTGGCATTAGCCAGAGTAAAATACTACAAGGTCAAGGTAAAGGATTAAAACATATTTAACCTCACACACAGGGAGCTGCTGCAAGCTTAACCTTTATTTAACCATAGATAGCTATCACAGCTTAAACTAAATACAGGATGACTAATAGCAGTTCAATCGTATTTTCACATAACCTAACAATTAAAACTTCAACCCATGAATGGATTACAAGGGGAAGGGTGGGTGGGATTAGAGGTCACACAATTGGCAAAGCAACAACAAAAACATGCTGACATAACCCGCACCCCACACCCCCCCTATACACCTGATCACCCTCATGCCCCCAGCAGTGTGAGAGAAAACATTTCCTGCTTCTTTCGTTCCACAGCCAACAGAAAATAACACTTTCTGTATGTTTACAGATGTACATACACTAAAAATCGTTATTTTAAAATTTCAAAGAGGTGGCTGCTCTTCCACAAGCTTTGTTTCATTCCAGTTCCAGCATACTCCTGCCTTTCAAGCATTTTAAACATTAAAACTGGGAGAATAGTTGCTAATTCTCTTAATGTTAGTTGAATTAAGTATTAAATTGTGTATAAAAGTGCTGTATTAATGTCAGGCCCAGCCATTGGTGTCATCTTTCTGAACAAAGGCTGATTCCTTTTTTTTATACGGGTATGTACGTCATAAATGTAATCTCATTATCTTGTGTTATGGTAATAAAATTTCATTATCTATTTTATCTTTGTTTATTCAGCTTGAAAGGTTCTCTAAATCCATCCAAGAGACATAGAGACAGAGTGAATGTTGAGTTGGACAATCTTGCCAAGTTACTTCCTTTTCCTCCTGAAGTTATTGCCAAACTTGACAAATTATCTGTTTTACGTTTGAGTGCAAGTTATCTAAGGACAAAGAATTTCTTTAAAGGTAAATGTTAGATGAATAAAATATAATTAACAAATTACTAACAAACAACAACACTCGGCCATTTTCCTCACTTACACTGGCGTTGGCTGGTAGCTCCAGCTCGCGCTCTCTCTCTCTCTCTCTCTCTCTCTCTCTCTCTCTCTCTCTCTCTCTCTCTCTCTCTCTCCTCCTCTCTCTTCTGTCTCTCTCTCTCCCTCCCTCCCTCCCTCCCTCCCTCCCTCCCTCCCTCCCTCCCTCCCTCCCTCCCTCCCTCCCTCCCTCCCTCCCTCCCTCCTCCCTCCCTCCCTCCCTCCCTCTCCCTCCCTCCCTCCTCCCTCCTTCCCTCCCTCCCTCCCTCATCTCCCTCCCTCCCTCCCTCCCTCTCTCTCTCTCTCTCTCTCTCTCTCTCTCTCTCTCTCTCTCTCTCTCTCTCTCTTTCATCCTCTCTTTAATAGACCACACTCCACCTCATATGACATGCTTTTTTTCACCCAGGCACCATCTTTATTTTCTGGAATAAACACCCCACCCATCTCAACTGGTTCCACCTCACAACATCAGTCCCCAACTCAATCCCCATTCTAATAAATTATTAATCTCTGAGAATAATCATTTATTGGGGTATAATTACTAACCAGAAGATTACAAATAATTATCAAGAATAGAAGTTTCTCAATGTTTCATAACTGTCAGTGGTGGAAAGTTTGATATCGGATATAACATATCTTTTTGTGCAGCTATAGTGCTTGAATCAATTTAAATTACTATATTAATAAAAATCAATATCGTTACTAAGAGTACAAACAAAGAACATTTTCTGTTGTTTCTATTGAAGGTTTGAATTTGGATGAGAAAACAGACGAACCCTCACCTGGCTCTGTCCTGGACAGCATTGAGAAAAATGGACAATTAAGTGATTTGTTGCTTGAGGTATTGTACAATTTTATGTCTTTTTATTTGAGGTTATAAAACTGTTTGTACAATTGTTTTTATATTATGCATAGGGAATAATATTTTATTGCATGTAAATAATACTTGGCTCACATATTGTACATGTATTTTAAATTTTTAACCTTTTCACTCCCAAATACAGAATGTTCAGTACTTTATTATTTTACTCTGTCTCAGGGCTGCAAATAAATATTTTTTCTTGACAGGACATGCGTCTGTCTGATCCATTACTAAAATTTGTTCAGACATAAAACCATTATCACTACATTTTGTCGGACATAGAATACTGTTCTGAGTTCATGATATAAAGCCGGTTTCCGTGGCGGTTGTCTGACTCTTCTGTTTAGCGTCCTGCGCGTGTGTTAATTATACTTATAGATTGTATTAATTAACTCCTTGGTACCAAAGTAAATAAATAGTATCAGTTCTCAGAAGACCGATTCAGTTACGGAAGATTTATTTGCACGGACACTATGTCTGATGACAATTTGGTTTTGTTCTGACATTTGCCAAATTTGGTCAGACATTGTCCGATCTCCAACAGTAATTTGCAGCCCTGCTGTCTAACACCAGATTATTTTACTCTGTCTAATGCCAGAGGATTTTCCCCATCAATGAGAGAGTTGGGGTAGACTTTCTCAAAGTCCTTTTCAAACATTTTTGACCTTTTGGCTCCTTGAAAAGGACTTTTCCCATCTGCAGCGTGTCAAAATTCACTGGTGAATTCTTCGACCGGTGAATCTTTTGACCAGTGATGTAATTCAGATCCACAGTATCTAATATCCATGATTTAACATTCTTTGGAAGTTGGAGTTAAACAGACTCTTGAAAATGTTTTAGTAGGGGTAGAACCACTTTCCATTGCATGTACGGTTGTCGTACAATCAAAATAGGGCAATGTACATTTCAGCGATTTCCCGCCAGAATATTTAATTAGATTCAAAAACCTGCAAGTGAAACAAGTCCGCCTCTTTCCTCCCGCTTTTCCACTCTCTCGCCTTTCCACTCACCCGCCTTTTCACCCGCCCGCCTTTTCACCCGCCCGCAAAAACTAGCGCTAATAGGTGGACTTGGAGCAAGTCTAGAGTTCGGGGTGAAAGGGATAATAGATTATATTCTTTGATTTGGAAAAATTAACTCTCAAAAATTCTGTAGAGGCATGATGTATACAATATACAATATGTGTTCCTTTGCATTGCTTGAATTTAGTTAGTATAATTTGTCATTGGCAAGGGTATTTTGCCTGAAAAGCCATTCTACTGCAACTGAATTTGACGATTATTCTCCCAAAAGTCAATATCCTCTTGGATAGCCCATCCCTCCACCCTGCCCCTGGGGGCTAAAAACAATATATGTACATAATATACACATGTAGTTTTTCAAGTGATTCTCTAATGAATATATTGTTGGGTTTTGCCTAATCCTAAAGATATTATGGTAGTTGGAAATCGTGCAAAGTTTCATATTTTCAATAAAAACAATGACCCTTTTGTTGACAACAACAATGATATTTTGTTTTTATTGAGTCTATGACATCATAAGTTCTCCTCGACTCATTCTTCTCAAACATGGCCAATTTAATGGCGGCGCTCCAAAATACAAACTTCACATGTAAAATACTATTTTGTTTTTGAGAATTTTGAAGTGAAACTTTGCACAATTACCGAGTACTACAATATCTTTAGGATTATGCAGAAACATTACTGACAATATTTTCATCAGAGAACCACTATTTCAATGATGGAATAGTGTATGTTTGTTTGTTTTCAATACTCTTGCATAGTTGATAGTCAATTATGGCCTTGATATTGCCTTCTAAGAACGACCCTTAGGTCATATAAATGCTTTCTTTCTGCTCCAGACACGAACCAAGGAGGGAACTGAGGGATGCACGCCTAATGTTTTGCGCATACGTGCTAATACACAGACACACTTCAATATGAAAGAATTGTGTTATTTATGACTTTGTATTCTAACCTTGCTGAAAACTAGTGCAAAATGTACAAAGTTAGCGCAAAATGTACAGAGTTAGCGCAAAATGTAAAAAGTTAGCGAAAATGTAAAAAGTTAGCGCAAAATGTACAACATTAGCGCAAAATGTACAGAGTTAGCGCAAAATGTACAAAGTTAGCGCAAAATGTAAAAAGTTAGCGCAACATGTCAGAGTTAGCGCAAAATGTAAAAAGTTAGCACAAAATGTAAAAAGTTAGCGCAAAATGTACAGAGTTAGCGCAAAATGTACAAAGTTAGCGCAAAATGCACAAAGTTAGCGCAAAATGTAAAGAGTTAGCGCAAAATGTACAAGTTAGTGGAAAATGTAAAAAGTTAGCGCAACATGTCAGAGTTAGTGCAAAATGTAAAAAGTTAGCACAAAATGTAAAAAGTTAGCGCAAAATGTACAGAGTTAGCGCAAAATGTAAAAAGTTAGCGCCAAATGCGCAAAGTTAGCAATATGCAGAGATTATGAACCGAGAGCAAAACTTCAGTTTTATTGCATGTAAAAGGAAGTGTAAGTAAAGACCTGAAATTTACACCAGACGAAATATCTTTCCGGGACCGTCGGATACGTATTTGGACGGACATGGGAAAGGGGGCATAAACGTTTTAGGAAATTTAAAGCAAGTGTCTGACATCATTTGACTATGATTGTAGATGATCTGACGATGATGAAAGAACTGAAAGAACTGTGGTTAAATATATACAATTGAGTGCCTTGCTGTCAATTTAGGATAGCACAAGACATAGCTATCATTATCTCTTCTTTAGTTACCAAGTTTTGAATTTCATGTCAAGATCGTTTTCTAGGCAGTCACGAAAACCTTCAAACGAGTTCTATATTTCAGGAAATACAATATACTAGGCTTGATTAAGCTACAGAACATATACCTTAAGTATTTTGAAGAGAAAAACTGATTATTTTCTCTGGAAACTTTAGTTTATTGCCAGCCTTATTTTTATGTGCTTTGCGACTTTAATATGAGTGGCTTAGGATTGAAAATGAGTTCACCTGACGGCTCGCGATTATCAAATAACTGTACAATTTTTCTCGATTTAATTTCCAAATATTTCGAACTGAATCCCTCTGTCGTTATGAAATAACGACTTTTGATATATTTTTTTCTTATTTCTGCATAAGGTAGTTCAATGTACTAGTTGGAAACATGAATATGGAACTTGATTGAAGCAAAGGGATCGATGTTTGGAATGCAACTTAGGTGCTGATTACCTGAGCCCGGGCTCGCCCGGCTAACCGGGCAGACTCGTGTCACGAAATTCTTTCCTCCACCGCAAAAGATTTGAATTAACGTTTAAAGATTCGTTTACATCTAAACTAAACCAATTCTACTTTGTAAATTTAGTTTATGCGAGTTTTAAAACCACAGTGAGATCCTAATCAATTGCGTGAGCCCAGTTAACTGGGCTGGCCCAGCTCATCTAATCAGCACCGTATTCTTGACCTTTTGTGTCTGGCTTTCACTCCTTACCGTCAAAGCCCTGATGTGGGAGGATTTTTGGCGTTTCAAGCTCTTGTGAATGCGTGCCTAGACAGCTTGAATATCTCGCCATCTTTTATGGATCTTTTGAGCTCACCGCGTGTACAATACAACACATTTTAATATGAAAATAAACACATTGAGAAAATACGACATATAGATAAAAATATAAAAATGTTGTCTTATTTTAACAAGTCGTTTTTTCTTATTCCCCTTGAGTAAAAATGACCACTCTTTATTATTTTGCTCTTTCTAATGCCAGACATTTTACTTAATGCCAAAGAGAAAACCCTATAAAAGCTAGCTAGCCTCGGCATCTCGAGACGTCAGCATTTTCTTATCAAAAATATTCTCCGCAGTTTACCACCTTCTCACTTTCTCAAACAAATCATTAACTCATTCCTGCTTGATCTGGCCAGAAATGGCTCCTTTATTGTTTTACTATGTCTAACGCCAAACTATTTTACTCGCGTGAAACGGAGAGCCATCCTAGGCAGCAATAATCAAAATATAGTAAGGTTAGATATACTGCCGAAACAGAGAACGTAGGAGTCTAACGTTTCGAGCGAAGGCCCTTCGTCAGAGAGAAACGTGAAGGCCCTTGACGAAGGGCCTTCGCTCGAAACGTTAGACTCCTACGTTAGACTCGACACGGCCACGTTGATCTGCGTCCTTCGCAATTCAGCCAATGGCTGCAAGTAAGGATGATTAGCCACCCAGTCCTTTATCCCTTTATCCTTTCTCTGTTTCGGCAGTATATCTAACCTTACTATATTTCGATTGTTGTTTCTACACTGCCTACGCAGGACGCTACTTTTATTACACTAGGCAGCAATAGGTTGTTTCATATATAGCTTTAGAAATCATTATACAATATAAAATACCATAAGGAACGCCCATGAACACGGCTATGATATATATATTAGTATCAACTAGTGGACTGTTACAAATACTGCATTCTCATTGGCTGAGCTGCTCACTGTCTAATCTACAATGTGTATCAAAAAAAACTGAACCCTTAGAAAACAACCTATTGTAGTAGTTTGAAAGCCCTAAAAGCGCTGCGTTATAAATTAATCAGCACATAAGTTAAACAGGAAGAGAAAAAGCTTTTAAATACTTTCACCAATGCATACACTTCAAGTTATCTTAATTTCCCAGGTGTATAAGACCGTGTGTTTTACGCATCTGTGGGTTCAGCGAAGTGCTTAGGGCTTTCAAACTAGTACAATAGGTTGTTTTCCAAGGGTTCAGGGGTTTTTTATACACACTGTATATTAGTCATATTAGTATCAACTAGTGGACTATTACAAATACTGCATTCTGATTGGCTGAACTACTCACTGACTAATGGTCAGACCACTAATAGCGAAAGAGTCAAGTTTTTAATGCAAAATAATGGCAAAAAACTCGCATTCTACAATTCTACAATTTTATCGGTGAAAGTGGAACGGGAAGGCCATCTATCTAGGCAGGGCTAGGGACTGCTTCAAAAAAGCAAAGTTTCAAAGAATATATGTACATTTATGAAGAATCGAAATATAGTAAGGTTAGATATACTGCCGAAACAGAGAACGTAGGAGTCTAACGTTTCGAGCGAAGGCCCTTCGTCAGAGAGGGCCTTCATCGAGAGGGCCTTCATCAGAGAGGGCCTTCGCTCGAAAGCGAAGGGCCTTCGCTCCAAACGTTAGACTCCTACGTTCTCTGTTTCGGCAGTATATCTAACCTTACTATATTTCGATTGTTGTTTCTACACTGCCTACGCAGCACACTACTTCTATTGTACATTTATGAGCAAGTTCTCACAATGTGTGTGAACTATTTTAATTTCTACTTATATAATTTGTGAACCTACATTATTTAATTATCTAATTGAATTCAGTGTACACTCTTATGAAAGATATTGTGCTGCTTCCGTTGGCGAATATGTTTTTATTTTGCTCAGGGAAAAAAATTAATGTGTTATTTGATAAAATCCAGTTACCTCGTGTAATAACGATATCTCAAATGGAAAGATTAACTTTTTTTTTATTCTTATGCGCGTGGAGAATTTCTTAAAAAAATAGTTTCCTGAGCAAATTAAAAACCTACAGATATTGAAAACTGTGTTTACGAGTGCTTTTAATATATGACATGAAGAATATTGTCTGTTTGTATTATAAATCTCTCCCACTATTTTATATCTCTGCAGCTTGTAGTCTTCATAGTTGTTCATTTAATAGTTCGTAATAATATTTCTTGTACTATTCCACAGGCTCTTGATGGTTTTTTATTGGTCTTAACTCAAGAAAATGAAGTCTTCTATGCGTCAGAAACTATTAGCAAGTTCCTGGGCGTATCACAGGTGAGTTTTTAGACGGGCGGACTTTGAAATTTATAAGTGTTTCACAAATGGAATTTTTAATCTCTTGGACTTCTTATGCGGTTATTAACAAACCACTGTTTATAAAGAAAAGTGAAAAGATGGTAATTAACTATCGAGATTTTTTTAATGAAGGGCTCCGCTTGAAACGTCAGTATTTCGTTCCAGAAAATCGCGTCTGTTTACAACCTTTTCCCTTTGCTTTATCCAAAACACTCCCACGCAGTAATTTTTTTTACATTGTTCATGAACTCTCAGTTTTTTACTTTCTTTGACTAAAAATCATAGATTCAAACTTCTTGTACTTTAATCTTTGGGTGTCTCAGTCTTACGTGGTTATTTTGTTATTGTATATGTCAGTACTTTCAACTTGGGAATGTTTTGTAATAGTTTGTTATGGTCGATCTTTTTCTGCATATATACGCAGATTTTTAACGATTGTTATTTGATATTGATACTAAGTATAGTCGGTGAAGGGTTTGAATTAAGTGTAAATAATGAACGAAGAGCCCTCGGAAATGTAGAAGCGTAACGGAAAGCGGCCAGTTGTTCAAAATGCGATTAGTTTAATCCTGGGTTTAGTGTAAATTTGTGGACCAAATTATGAAGATATATAGGGTTCTTTTACAAACAGCGTGCAAACGCATTTAGCTTCTGTCCTTGGAAGTTTGAACTAAGAACTGTAACAGTGGATTCGATTCTAAGGGTTAGTGCTAATCGGCTTTTGAACTTAAAACACGAACAGGAGTGTTCTATCAGATTTAAAACCACGAGGGTGCAGCCCAAGTTTTGAATGGCTTCAAAAACGATTCGTTATTGGATGTTATGTTCATTAGTATTCTTTATATAAAATTTTATGTTCATTAGTATTCTTTATATAAAATTTTATTTAAAGATGTTGGATGCGAAACCAGTATTATTCATATTAATGTTGACAACGTTCTCTGGTTTATAATATAATTTATTCGAGTTACGAGCTCGTAACTCGAATAAATATTATAAACCAGAGAACGTTGTCAACATTAATAAAATTTTATGTTCATTAGTATTCTTAATTATATTAAATTGTATGTTCATATTAGTATTCTTTCTGACGTCAAGAAGCTTTATCAGATAAAACTAATCACGGACATGGTACTGATTTCCTTTGTGTTTTCCTCGTGACTTTTTAATGAGTTTTTGAACATTGGTTGGGGCTTTCTGACAAGAGTGATGAGTGTATACTGTACGTATGAAGTTCATTCGTGCTGAGACAAAGTTTTTTTAATTTTATAAGTCCTGTGCGTGCATATATGTTGAATCTAATACAAATAATCATAACCAAAGGTTCTCTAATTTGAAATAAAGAGAGGATTTAATTAAAAGGGCTCCATTCTACCTTATGAAGATGAGTTGTCTTCCTGTATAGAATTGAGAAGAACGGCATTGCATTCTTAAGTATGAGAATCTCGGGCGGTCTTGGGTTAGATTCTCGGTTGAGACATCCGGATTTTTCATATTATCTACCTATTATAGTTAATATGATTCGCAGTCTAAATAAAACTCGTCTTTTGAACTTGATCTATTCACTGATATTACCAGACAATATGGTGTGTCTTTTTGTGAGGAAGAGGAGAAAGATCCTCTCTTGCTAGAACTGTAATCATCTATAATAAGAAATGACAAAATAAGACATACACAGGTGACTGCAGACTATTTGAAGTTCTTGTCGTTTCTAAATTAAGCAATGAGTCAGGTAACTTATGATAATTTGCCAAGTACTTGAGACAGACGCTTCTTCGAAGGACAATCGCCATCTGTACATTTTCTAGTATACATGATTATTTTACACATTTTGGAACCACCTAATTAAACGAGATCGATCTTTTTTCTAGATTAAAGTAAAACGGTAGGAAACTGCTGAGAATATAGTTTTGATAACGAATATTGGCGTTTCGAGCAGAGCCCTTGATCATAGTGAAATGCTGAAGGACTTTGCTGATGAAGGGTTCCGTTGGAAACGTCAATATTTCCTTATCATAACTATTCTCGGCAGTTTACCAGCTTTTCACTTTGCGCTATCCAAAACACTGTCTACACAACACTCTGCTTTCTTATACTCTCGATTGTTTTTTACCTATTTGGCGGGGAAGAGGTTGCTTTATCCATTAGCTTGCATGTTTTGTTGTCTTTGTTTGCATAAAGTGTAGACTCAGCCAAAACATGTCTCCGGACGTCCGAAAATTTATTGTTCGGACGATTTGACATTTGAAAGTTACAGACAAGGTCAACGTGTGCCGGCTTTGTTATTTCGCTACCCATTTACAAAATATTGGGCTCTTCCGCTTTGAAGTGCCTCAACGTGTTTTCTGTACTTAACAAATTAATCAAAAACGTTCCGCTTCTACGCACATCAACACACTTTTTTCATCGGAAGACGAAATTCCAGACGTAGATTGTCACGAGGTTTCAGGTGGATACAGGCCAAAAGCCAAAAACGCAATTAAAGCCTGTTTCCCACTTGTCGTAAGAATCGCAGCAATGTTATGCTGGCCGATGTCATTGAGTGCTGCCAGTCTATACTGCGTGATTTGCATATATACAGCAGTCAAGACACAATACAATATTATTCTATTATTCTATTGTTCTATTGTGTCCTGACTGCTGTATATATGCAAATCACACAGTCTAGACTGACAGCACTCTATGCCACGACAAGTGTGAACTAGGCTTAAGGCCATGTCCACACGTATGCGTTTTCATAGCGTTTTTATATTGTTCCCGGTCCTCAGGGGAGCAGAAAACAATGGTCTCATTACCTGAAACGCTAGGAAAACGTATACGTGTGGATGGGGTCTAAGACCCCGTTTACACGATGCCGGTACAATTTGAAAACGGAACAAAATCATGCTGGTATGCAAATACAGCATATAACATTTCATGTTATTTTTGTGCCGGTGTCGTGTAAACGCAAGGCCTAAACGGCATGATTTTGTTCCGTTTTCAAATTGTACCTGCATCGTGTAAACGGGGTCTAAATGTAGTGTATCCACAAAACTCCTTTAAAAAGAAGTTGGTATTTTTGGTTAGAGAGATAGGTTTTAACACTTTGAGGTCTGGACCTCTCCCTGTGCTGAATAAAATCGTCTAGCGTTAGCCAAAAAATACTAAAGACTCGTCTTCAGGTTTCAAAGTGTTAAATAGATAGGTTTTAACACTTTGAGGCCTGGACCTCTCTCTGTACTGAATAAAATCGTCTGGCGTTGGCCTGAATAAAATACTAAAGACTCGTCTTCAGGCTTCAAAGTGTTAAAGAGATACGTTTTAACACTTTGAGGCCTGGACCTCTCTCTGTACTGAATAAAATCGTCTGGCGTTGGCCTGAATAAAATACTAAAGACTCGTCTTCAGGCTTCAAAGTGTTAGAGATAGGTTTTAACACTTTGAAGCCTGGACCTCTCTCTGTACTGAATAAAATCGTCTGGCGTTAGCCAGAATAAAATACTAAAGACTCGTCTTCAGGCTTCAATGTGTTAAGGAAAATTTTGAGAGTGGAAAATTTCCCCAAAAGTTCATACAACTTGGAGTTTCCTCAACTTGGTGAAATGCCAAATGTAGACCACTTTCATAATTATGACTAATTTGAATATTCTTTTATGTGCATCTTAATAAGCATTTCTAGCCTCGTTTGTGTGTCTAACGAGGCCAGAAAGGCTTATTTGGATGCACATAAAAGAATATTTAAAGTAGAGGTCTTTATCATATGGATATGATCTACACTAGCTATCTCTGGATTATATGTCAGATTAAGACGGATTGTTATATAGCTAGAGTTTCGCTGGATACAATGATGACTGTCATTGGTTGGTTTGTGGTCACATGACCTTAGCTAAATTTCAATGTCTACCGAGCGGGCAATAATTGCGAACTTATTGCCTGCTCAGTCAATAAGTCTTCAATTGTTGCCCGCTAGAACTTTGAACTCTTCACGGCATCCTATAAACGAAAGCTTGTTTGGTAAGAAAAAAAGAATATTTATAGGTCTTCAAAGCATGTGTGAAGATTAACTGGAGAAATGTATTGCTGTTCTTTTGTTCTGAGACTTATATTTGTTTGGTTGAAGTGAAATTATGGAGCCAGACGAAATGTTTTGGTAAGTCTCAGGGTTTGTCTTTTGTGTACTTTCCCTTGATAAACGTCGAAATTATTCAGCGAAACTCAAGCTATATAACAAAACACTTAATGTCTGATCCCTCGGGAAACAGTTAGTTTTGTTTTCCCTCGAGTCTCGATGTTTCCCCTCGACTTCGTCTCGGGAAATATCAAGACTCTCGGGAAAACAAAACTAACTGTTTCCCTCGGGAGCAGACATTAAGTGTATATTATCACTCTGAAGTCAGCGAAATAACCTTTTAGCACGTGTACTCTGTTAGTCTTGTACCCAGCCCTTTGCGCGGAAGACAGACGAACCAAATTACTCCACCTTACGCCTTACGACGCATGGGGTAGTTCTCCCCTTGATGTAGTAATGTTTATGTTTTAGGCAAGCGTGATTCATCAAGATTTCGTACGATTTGTTCACGTTGATGATCAAGACACTCTGGTGAATAATCTCAAACTCGTTCCAAGTCCCCCGCAACAGGTTTGTGTAACATATATATTGGTGGACGCCATTTGATTGGTGAATTATTGATCACGTGGTATTGAATGGAAACAAAATACGGGCTGACCCGTATTAGCTACGTAGCTGCGTAGAACGAATATCTTGCATGTAAACGTCATCAATATACGGCCAACAACTCAATTGCGCCAGCACGCACGTGGACTGCGAACTGCCCCATGAAAGTGGCCGATTTTCTATGCGATTTCCGATCGTGTTCTGTTGCACCGCCTGCGTCATTCACCGCGCATTTTTGTGCAATGCGTTTTGTTCTAGTGTACGAATTCTGGTCTATATTCAAACCAATCGTTCTGAGAGCTTAAAACTTTACCAAATCAATTACGAGAATTTATCTCGGTGTTGTATAAAACAAATATTCTAGCAACGTTAAGAATATTTTAGTCTTTTCCAGAATGGGATTTCTCGACCGAAATTTTGTTTTCCATTTATACAAACTTGAACAAGTTGGGGGGGGGGGGGGGGGGGGGGATTTTGTTCATGTAAATGGTAAATAACTTTGGGTTGTTTTTATTTGTAGAAAATTACAGAAATTACTGACGAGGTTGAGAAACCAGCTGAACATGGCGAAACATCAAAAGAAGGTTTGTTGAAGTTTTTTTTATAGACAGTATGGTTTAACTTTAATTTGTTCGTGGTTATTGGTTTTTCTGACAGTTTATTAGGAGTGAATGAACTTTCCAACGAATTTTTCAACACAATTGATCTATCTTTTTGTTCGCCTTTATGCATTTTTTGTGCTCGTTGCACGGTCACTGAACCCATTGTATTTTAGTATAATGAATGAATTGTCCAATAGCAACGTTTCACTTCAATCACTCAACCTTGCTATTTAAATATTAATAAACCTAAAACAAAAGATGTGCACGGTGTAAGGTACGGTTCAACATAAAATCACAGCTCATTATAGGCGCTTTGAAGTTTGCTGAGTTTCCAGACCATATCTTACATAAATGGAGATGAATAAATCAAGATGATTGAATAAAGATGATGTATCTATTGACTATGTTGCAGTAAAGTAATATATGAAAGCAACTGTAAAGGAATTAAGTTTATGCTATTCCAAAATCACGTGCCTGTGTTGTTTTTTTCAGGTGATGAAGTTAGCCGAGAGAGATCGTTCGTTTGTCGGTTGAAATGTATTTTAAACACTAATGCTGGATTCTTCAAGGTAATGCAACTACACTGAACTCTTTCCCTACGAAACACAATCTCTAATTTTTTACTCCAACCAACATCAGACGTGATTTTATGAGCGCGCGGTCATTAGAAAAAATATCTGACTCGGGTCTTGATAACACCGCTGCCAAACGTTTGCGCATGCGTGAATGTGCTATGAAACATTGCAAGAAAAGAGGGACCTAGTCGTGGTAAAAGTAAGATTCGACTATTCATTCGTGTTTTAAAAAAAAGGGTAATAAAAATTACGAAGGAGGGATTTCAGAATAAGTATAGGTTATTTTGAGGCCACGAGGGGATATGTGATTATATTTTTCAGATGACGAGGTTGACAGGATTTGAGTGGTGCGGGGGATATTAGACGGGAAGATTAGAGGAGAATATTATAGCGAGGAATGGTCGAGGGGAATATTAGAGCCTTAGAGGGGAATATTAGAGGGGAATATTAATCTATTGTTTTGCCAAGGGCTATTGAATATATTCCCCTAAAAGAACAAAGGAAACCGAGGCATGTGAAAAATAAGTTACAATATTGACAAAGAAACCAGGTATGCTTATAATTTTAACTTTTGTGTGGGACTCTAGGACCAGTCTAAATATCTCAGTGATTTCCCGCTCTTTTTTTGAGGTACGAGCTCTCACGTCGCGCAGGCGCAAAACGTTTGTCAGCGGTGTTTGTCTTGATAGCATGGAAGGAGTCCGCAGTCCGTAGAGTCAAAGCCTCTTAGCCAATCTCACCGGAAGTTGTGTGTCATATAACAATTAAATCCCATTGGTTTATTTTAATACTGCTTGTCTTTTACCGCAGACTGCTTTATCCAACACTTGTTGTTCTCTTTAGCCTTTCAAGTGCCATGGTCGTTTACGTGAAATGGATCTTCCTGATGGCGATGTTCCTCAGTTAGCATTGTTTTTAATCTGCTCACCAGTGGAAGTAACCACTTCAATTCTCGAGGTCCGAATGAAGTCAATGTTGTTTTCTACCAAGAATAACCTGGACCTCACGTTTGTTGACATTGATCAAAAGTAAGTTTTTTTCCAATCCCTTCCTTTTCATCCCATCACATTCTGTTTTGTTTTGTTTTGACAACTTTATTGGGAATAGCTAGATTTAAATTACATACTAACAGAAAAAAACAAAACAAAAAAAAGGAAAACAAAAAAACAAAAAAACTAGCTATTAGACCCAAAAGGGCAAGTGCGAACGGGACCGATGGACCCATGCAAGGCACCGCCCCTAGGGTAAAAATAAATAAATAAAAAAAAATTTGTTACCTCTTCCCCTCTACGTCTTCCCATCCCTTTCTATTCGTTCCCATCCATTCCTATTCCTTCCCGTCCTTTTCTATTCCTTCCCATCCCTCTCTATGCTTCCTCGTCCCTTCCTATTCTTTCATACGCTTTCCCATCCCTTCCTATGCTTCCCCTTGCCATCTTTTCCCATCCCTTCTTATGCTTTCCTTTGCCATCTCTTCCATCCGTTTCTATTCCTTCCCATCCGTTCCTACTTCCCATGCTTTCCTTCCCCTTCTCATCCCTTTGTATTCCTTCCCATCTCTTCCCATCCCATTTCCTTATCTTATCCCATTTTCCCCATTCCTTCCCATCTCGTCCTTCCCCTTCCCTTTCTATTTCCTTCCATCGTTTCTCTTCCTTTCGCTTCTTTTTTCATTTCCTTTTTTCTCCTCTCTTCCCTTCCCTCATTTTGTCTTGTCTTAATTACCTTACCTTAACTTGCAATGTCTTTCTTCCTATTCTCATCTTTTTCTCTTACTTTCTTTTCCTTTTCTTTTTCATATTTCATTCTTACTAAGACTATGTGCACACGGTAGCGTTTTCGTATTGTTTCAAGTAATGAGCTGATTGTTCTGGATTCCTTTGAGAACAGTAAACAATACGAGAACGCTCGGAAACGTTATCGTGTGCACATGGTCTAAGTGATATTATCTTTCATGTTTTCAGAGGAAGGCAGATTGTTGGTTACACAAAGAAAGATATTTCTGCTCAATCCAGTTACTGTATGATGCATTATGACGATATTCCAATTCTAAAAGGGATGCATTCAGATCGTAAGTATGAACTACACTGTTAGAAATAATAGGGAGTTTAAGCAAACTAGAACGACGACGGCAATCTAAACTTCAGTATCTAGCAGAAACGTAGTATTGAACACTTAAAGTATGTTATTCAACATCCAAAAGCTTTAGAGTTCTAAAAGGATTTTGTCGCATACACGCGTAAAAATCTCGCAAGTTGTTACAGCATTGTTGCCTGAACAATGCTGTAACAACTTGCAACAATGCTGTAACAACTTGTTGACATATGTGAACAACATTGATAAATGAACAACATTGTTCATCATTGTTTCAACAAGTTGTTACTGCTTGGTGAAACAACAACCGTTGTTCGCGCATGTTGTGACAACCGAAGAACGTGTTGATACATCAACCATGTTCACCATTGTTGTAACATTCTTGTTCATCGTTGTTATTTCGTCATGCTGTTACAACATGTTGTATCACGTGCGAACAACGTTGTTGGCTATAAAAATGTGCTGTTGGAACAACTTGTTCATGACTGTTGATTTATCCGTGAACAAGTTGTTCAAACCATAAGTGAACAACTTGTTGACAACTTTTGATCACGGCGAGCAACACAACATTGTTCACGGCGAGCAGCACAACATTGTTCACGGCGAGCAGCACAACATTGTTCACGCCTATTGACAACCGTGAACATGTTGTTCGTTTTTACGCGTGTGGTTTGAAGTCAAACTCATCTAACAGGTTTCGCCGTTTCACGAGTTAACGTCGTCCTGAAGACGTGAAAATGATCTGAATAACGTTGTATGTAGAACGGGGACGGCGTTAGGATTACTCTTGGCACTAAAAATTATTCATTTTCTTTGTTGAGTGAGGAAAATTCTATTGTATTAAGGACGTACGTTGTCCTTGACGTTCGCGTTGTATTTGCTTAAACTCCCTACTAATGTCCTTTATAGGAGACCGTTTTCGTTGGAAAGATGCCACAGTAACTTATACTTCACAACGGCTCGCAATTATAATTAGCACTGAATCTACGTTTTGTTGTTATTATATATTTTTATTTTGTTTTCTTGTAGTGCTTGCGACTGGTAAATGTCAAGGTACTTTCAGATGGTTGAATAAGAACATGAAATGGCAATGGCTTAGTGGTACAGGGCAAGTGATCCTCAAGAATAATCAACCTGATTATGTTATAACCACAAACAAACCACTCAGGTAAGCTGCTGGTGGTGGTGATGGTGGTGGTGGTGGTGGTGGTGGTGGTGGTGGTGGTGGTGGTGGTGGTGGTGGTGGTGGTGGTGGTGTGTTGTTGTTGGTGGTGGTGATGGTGGTGGTGTTGTTTTGTTGGGGGTGATAATGGTGATGTTGGTGGTGATGTTGGATGATGATTCTGGTGATGGTGGTAGTTTGTGTTGTTGTTGTTCTTGTTGGTGGTGGTGATAATGGTGATGGTGGTAGTTGTGTTGGTGTTGGTGTAGGTGTTGGTGTTGGTGTTAATGATAGTGATGTTGGTGGTGGTGATGGTGGTGATGGTGGTGGTGGTTCTGTTGTTGGTGGTAGTTGTGTTGTTGGTGGTGGTGGTGGTGGTGGTGGTGGTGGTGGTGATGGTGGTGGTGGTTCTGTTGTTGTTGGTAGTTGTGTTGTTGGTGGTGGTGATGGTGGTGGCGATGATGATTCTGGTAGTGGTGGTGGTTTGTGTTGTTGTTGTTGGTGGTAGTTGAGTTGTTGGTGTTGTTATTGGTGATAGTGCTGTTGGTGGTGATGATGGTGGTGGTGGTGGTTGTGTTGGTGTTGTTGTTGGTGGTGGTGGTGGTAGTTGGGTTGTTGTTGATGGTGGTGGTTGTGGTGATAATGGTGATGGTGGTGCTGGTTGTTGTGTTGGTGGTGGTGTTTGTAGACGTTCGTCACTGTCATCATATTCTTACGTACCATAGTGGCCTGACATAGTTGTGTTTATTTTCTTACGCAGTGATGAAGAAGGCGAGGAAGAAGTAAGAAGAAGAGAACGTGATCTTGGTCTTGTGCCCACCTCACCCTCGACCATGTTAAGTCATCTACAGTACATGGATCTTTCATCTCCAGGATCAAACAAATCAATTCACAGTCCTATGCCGGATGAAAATCAAGCATCTTCATCTTATCCCCCCAGTACAGGTCCGTAAACGTCCTTACATTGTTGAGATTGCTTTGCGTTCATTCCTTGCCCGTGTCATTTCTCTATTATCTTTGGGAAAATTATTAGGAGAGGATACATAAATGTAATTGGGTTAATCTAGACTTGCTCCAAGTCCGCCTCTTAGCGCTAGTTTTTGCGGGAGAGCGGAAAAGCGGGAGAAAAGAGGTGGACTTGTTTCACTTGCAGGTTTTTGAATCTAATTAAATATTCTGGCGGGAAATCGCTGAAATGTACATCGCCCTATTTTGATGTGTTTCGGGTTGTCGTACATGCAATGGAAAGTGGTTCTACCTCTACTAAAACGTTTTCAAGAGTCTGTTTAACTCCAACTTCCAAAGATAGCACTTGCAT
The DNA here is from genome assembly GCA_964035015.1 of Corallium rubrum. Classification (NCBI taxonomy): domain Eukaryota; kingdom Metazoa; phylum Cnidaria; class Anthozoa; order Scleralcyonacea; family Coralliidae; genus Corallium; species Corallium rubrum. Next base: position 11,301,537 of record OZ036003.1, read on the forward strand.
AGCAATTTAGCCTGAATATAATTACTTCCCAAATTACGTCACTGGTCGAAAAATTCACCGGTAAATTTTGGCGCGCTACAGGTGGGAAAAGTCCTTTTCAACGAGGAACCGAAAGGTCAAAAATGTCGAAAGGTCAAAAATGTTTCAAAAGGACTCTGACTAGAAAGTCTAAGGTTAATCCTGAATGTTTTGGTAGCAGTCGAACACAATTACAGAACCATATCAGAGAAACATGAGAAAAGTTTTCATGATTTCTTACACTGCTAAAGTCAACCGAAAAATTTCGGTTGACTCGAGCGGGATTTGAAGTCGCACCTTCGAGATTCCGGTCCGCCGCTCTACCTGTTGAGCTATCGAGCCGCACAGCGATTGGAGGCGAGTTCTATCCAACTTAATAAAACTCGTCTCCAATCCCTGTAGAGCGGCGGACCGGAATCCCGAAGCGAAGATGCGAGTTCAAATCCCGCTCGAGTCAGCCGTAATTTTTCGGTTGACTTTAGCATTGTAAGAAATCATGAAAACTTAGTCGAACACAAGATGATCAAATTTGTCCAAGTTGTAACCAATCTGCAGTGAGTATGCTACAATTTGATAATCTAAATTCGAATTTATTCGCGCGACTTGTTTCTTTATAGTGAAATAAAAGTAGTGTGCTGCGTGGGCAGTGTTGAAATACAAATCGAAATATACTAAGGTTTGAGCGCTCAAAACGTTAGAAACTACGTTCAGTATTTTCGGCAGTACCATAGGCGTAGAGTATTGGGGGGGGGGGGGGCTGGGGCTGAGGGGTTTTAGCCCCCCGGGAGATCTTAATGGGGGGAGCCCAGCCCCCCCTTCCCCCCGAAATTTTGCAGCAACTAGCTCACCAATCACCATTCACAAATTATAGGTTACTCGTTAGGCTAAAGTAACTGTTACAGCCTCATTCCTGTCAGCCCAAAGCACCGTATACAGTGATAAGTCAACCCAGTAAACACAACATTGTTGAAATGTGTTGTATATCAACTAGTTTTTATAACATTCATGACCTTCAGTGTTCTTAAAAATCACCCCTCAGAATGCAGCCAATGGCATTTGCAAGACTCTAAATTTCAAACATTTCCGGGGGACATGCCCCCGCACTCCCTAGAAGAGTCCCTTTTTGTAAACGACCCCCACGGGAGTATTTTTAAAAAGGCCCTGTTCAGCACTTCAGCTCCCCCTGGACAAAAACAAAACTCTACGCCTATGGGCAGTTACTCAAACCTTACTATACTACGATTTGTTTCTTTATAGCCTGCTGTAGTGTAGTGTACTTCATGTAAGTATGGTAAGAGCAACCACTTCACTTAAGATTAGATTATTGATAAATACACATGCGATTCTATACCTGCGTAGATCAGACCCCTTTCTCAGGTGCGGGCTGCATGCTCCCGTTTGTAACGGGTCGTTTACAGACATGTTACAAGATGTTTCAACATCATGCTATGTCTCTTGTGGTTTACCTGGTCTACCTGTGGTTTTAACTTTGTTTGTTTTCTGTTTCAGCTCAATGTCTTGTTAGTCCAGGTCTTTCGTCTACCTCTTGTACTTCTGAGCCTGAATGTTTCCCCCCAGACGATTTACCTTGGGACCTCGGCACTGATTCACTGTTTGATCCCAATGTTGCACCATGGGATAC
>OZ036003.1:11308196-11373196 GCA_964035015.1 Corallium rubrum
AGAGTTGGTGTTCGATATTTGTCAAGTTTTCTTAAGGTTAGTTATAGGACTTATAGAAAAATTACTTTTTAAAATAAATAAATAAATATTATATATATATATATATATATATATATATATATATATATATATATATATATATATATATATATATATATATATATATATATATATATATATATGAGTTTCACGCCTCACATCTTGAGATGATCTTCAGGCAACTGTATGCGATTGGTCAATCACATACAGTTGCCTGAAGATTGTCTCAAGACGTGAGGCATGAAACTCAGAGTAGCAATGACTACATTTTAGGATTCAAACTGTTATTTCAATCTACCAAACTCCTGGTATTTAGCACTCTTCAATCTACTACTACAAACGTAATACATTGATAATATATATAATATATATAATTTATATACTTAATGTTGTTTTAATTTTTTTGCAGGTGTATTATCTACCATTTACAGTGTTTTATAATCAGTGTGTCTTACCAACAATGTTTACTACACTGCCTTTGATGAGGGATATATGTATCAGAGAGAACATTTCAATACTTCATGGACATTCTGTAAGATACATACAATATAAATGAGATTTTATTTGTAGTTATTAATATCGCAAATGGACTGTACAAATGAATCATACTTACAATTGATTACAATTGTGAGTGAGTGAGTGAGTGAGTGAGTATGTGTTTGTGAGTGAGGTGATGACTATGCAGGAACAATGGTAACAGCAACAGCAGCAGCAACAACAGAAGCAACAGCAGCAGCAACAACAGCAGCAGCAGCAATGACAACAACAGCAATAGCAGCAGCAGGATTGACAACAGCAGCAGCAGCAGCAAGTCAGCAACAGCAGCAGCAGCAATGACAACAACAGCAATAGCAGCAGCAGGATTGACAACAGCAACAGCAGCAGCAGCAATGAAAACAACAGCAATAGCAGCAGCAGGATTGACAACAGCAACAGCAGCAGCAGCAAGTCAGCAGCAGCAACAACAACAACAACAGCAGCAACAACAACAGCAACAACAGCAGCAACAACAACAACAACAGCCACAACAGCAGCAACAGCAGAACATGTAACAGCAACAGCAGCAAGAACAACAACAACAGCAGCAACAATGACAGCAGCAGCGGCAACAACAGTAAAATTGGAGATAAATTTTATGCAAATGAGGATGAAGCAGCAGTTGATTTACAGATATAATATTAATATTTTTTTTAATTTTTACCATGATCTTAAATGCCATAGAAACTAAAATTCTGATCAGAATGGTAACAGTGGGTTTTTCTTTCACTATCTAGGCATTTTCCACACTTTGTCACGATGCATTGCTACATGCCAACTCACTGGGTATCAAAGCAGTGTTTACAGATCATTCGTTGTTTGGTTTTGCAGATGCTAGTTCAATTATCACCAATAAATTCCTAGAATTTTCTCTTGCAAATGCTGATCATATTATATGTGTCTCTAACACAAGGTGATTTGTGTATTGTAATCATAAGTTTACAGTATTTTAGTACTTTTTGCCCACTCCAAAATATTTGCATTGTAGCACTTCTTTTACTGTCAAACAATATACAATTATAACGTACTTACAATATACAATGTACAATTGTAACTTACTGTTACAACGCGACTTGTAGACCAACAAGTACTTGTAACCGAGCGGTCAAGACTTGTTCCTGGAGGACTGGGCACAGTCTAAGGTATAAGTACCTTAATTAACCTTGCTCCGCTATCTGAGTTCTAGTGGCTCAATGGTTAGAGCGTCTGGCTAGCATTCAGAAGGTTGTGGGTTCGAGTCCCGCTTAGAGCTCAGAGTTTTTCTGAGTATTACTAACACAGCTTGTACAGCAAACAACTGACAATTATTAATATACAATTGTTGTACAATATTTTACTTGCCCAGTTCAGGGGTGGACTGGCAGCAGAAAAGTTACCGGGAAATTAGATGGAAGGGGCACCTGGCTGAGTGCAAAACCTGAATGTTCTGAGAGTCCCGGCCACATGCCGTTCTGGCCTCTAGGAAATTCTTTAACTTTTGAGTCACTGAAATTGTATTTCCTGGATTTTGAGAGTGGAATAGGCGAGTTTCAGGGTGTTACGCACGCATAATTTTTCAAAGAAACTGGCAAGCTCCACTCAAAGTAAACATACTGTTGAAGATAAACAAACTATAGATACAGTTTCTGGATGTTTAACACTGTTATTCTGCTGTTGTTGGTTCGCTAGCAAGTCTGGTTGCCATTGCTTACTTTGTGGGGAGCCTGCCAAGAGCCCGCCAATTTCTTTGCAAAACGATGCGTGCGCATCACCCTGAAACTCGCCTATTAATTATTTTAAGCACGATTTACGTATTGTGCATGCCCATATTTTTTGCGACTACAACATTTAATAGACAATAATATATTATATACTACGAGTATATATTTAAGTCACGAGTGGATTACTGTTCCATGATCGATTCAACTACTCTTTGTCTAAATGTGTAAATATGGTTTATACATCTTATGAAGAGTGAATAACAAAGAAAATATAACACAATTACATACAGAGTAAGTAGTTTAGAAAATATAAATTGTGTATCATTGTGTTTGGAGTTTACGACTAGTAGTCTAGCAATGCATGAGCTGTACTTTGTTATTTGAGGGGGTGTGGAAATGGAAAACCAGGGGGTGCACCGGGGAATTTCCCAGTATCCTGGTGGACCAGTCCACCTCTGGCCCAGTTAAGAACTCTATTATGTGGTGTTTTTATCTTTTATACCTGTATTAAAATTGCAAAATTTACTTTAAAAAATCTAGTGTAGCATTCACAGTAACCCATTCCTGCATAACCCAGCCCAAAACGAATCCTTTATTGTTTTATTCTGTCTTATGCCAGATGATTTTACTCGTCCAAGGGAGAATCCCCAGGCATCTTAGACAGCAATAGGTTAGATTTGTTGTGTTTGCTGAATAAAGTGTTTCTTAAGGTCTTCGTTAAGGTTTTCAGGGTCATTTCTGTAAAGCGCTCTCAATTCGTCAGAATTTATGCCACAAAAATAAAATAGATATCATTAGGAAGCTATGAATTTGTAGAAGACAATGGTGTCTTTGGTTTCGCGATAAACACAAACCGTTAATAGTTGTGAATTTTTTAATTAAGACCAGAGGGCTTCACTTGGGGCAACTCAAGTAAAAAGCGTTTTATTTTGTTCAAAATCTTTTTTCGCAGTTCGATTCCGAGATAAATCGCCAGCAAAACTGTATCAGCGTTTTTTGATATGTCGAGTTTTGCCGAATTTATTGACGATCAAAGTTGAAAATGCTGTTTTTCGGCCAACATTCGGACAAAATAAGTCATAACTTCGAAACCAGGTGATAAATAAAAAACCGCTGACACCGTTTTGCTGGAAATTTATCTCGGAATCAAACTACAAAGAAGATTGTGAACAAAATAAAACGCTTTTACTTGAGTCGCCCCGAGTGAAGCCCTCTGGTTTTAATTACAAAATTCGCAACTATTAACGGTTTGTGTTCATCGCAAAATCAAAGGCACCATTATATTCTACAAATTAATAGCTTTCTAACGATATCTATTTTATTTTTCTGTCATACATTCTGACGAATTGAGAGTGCTTTTCAGAAATGACCCTACAAACCTTAACAAAGACCTTAAACCCTGATTTATGTTATTTTAAATCCTTTAGCAAAGAGAACACAGTTCTTCGAGCTGCAGTGAATCCTCATCTTGTGTCTGTTATCCCAAATGCTATAGATTCTGCTGCATTTACTCCTGATCCTTCCAAACCTAACCCAGATCTTAGTAAGTTCTTTTAACCAATGATCGCTTGACCTTGTTACTTGTTTCTAAACAACTTATCGACAAGATGTTCATTTTTTTTCTGTAGTTACAGTCGTGGTTATTAGTCGACTTGTTTATCGTAAAGGAATGGATTTGTTAGCTGCAATTATACCTCAAATTTGCTCTAAATATCCTAATATTCAATTTCTTATTGGCAAGTTAATTATTCTATTTTTTTTCTACATTCTTAATTATTTTTTTTTCTTTCTACTCCTTTCTTTGCTTTTAGACTTACTTTCTTATTTTTTTTCTCTATTCTTTTGCTCTCCTCCCTCTTTCTAACTTTTCCTTCTTTTCTAACTTATATCTTTTTTCACTTTTTTTTGTATTTATTTCTTCTTTTCTTTCATTCTTCTTTTTCCTATTTTCGCCATCTTACCCTTTCTTCCCACTTTTTTCCATCTTTCTGTCTTTTTTGCTGTCTTTCTTAGTCATAATTATCTGCCATCTAAATTCCTCTTTTGGGTTGCTTTTCCTTTTTTCTCTGCCTACCTACTTTCTCACTAGTGAAATAAAAGTAGCGTGCTGCGTAGGCAGGGTAGAAACAACAATCGAAATATAGCCGTAAGTTTAGATATACTGCCGAAACAGAGAACTTAGGAGTCTAACGTTTCGAGCAGGGCGCCTATATAAACGCCCTGGTTTCGAGCGAAGGCCCTTCGTCGGCAGCATATCCTCTCATTTCGAAATGATGATTATCGTCATTTGTGAGATGTCGTTGAATTAACAATAATCATCATTTTAAAAAAAGAATTCCCTACCCCCAAACCCCCAACTCAACCCCCACCTCTAAACCTGACCCTAACCCTAACCACAAACCCCCTGACAACCCTAACCCTAACCACAACCCCCCGTTGGACCTAACCCTAACCACAACCCTCCGGAAAAAAGTCCCGCGTCTCAGACCCCGACCACAGCACCCCTAATGGTTCTTTTGTTAGTATGCAATTTAGTTTAACATCCCGCATACTCCAGTGAGAGGACATGTCGTCAAAGAGAAATGTAAAGAGTGTGACATGCACTCTCTCTACGTTTTTACATTCTTCGGTCGAAACGTTAAGGCCTGGCCAAACGCTTTCAACATTTCATTCAACATTGTTGAACGCATGTTGAACGAAAATTTGAACATGTTCAAATTTCGTTCAACATCATTCAACACCATTCAACAACGTTCAACAACGTTCAACAACGTTCAACAACGTTCAACATCATTCAACAACGTTCAACAACGTTCAACAACGTTCAACATCATTCAACAACGTTCAACAACGTTCAACAACGTTCAACATCATTCAACACCATTCACAACGTTCAACAACGTTCAACAACGTTCAACAACGTTCAACAACGTTAAACATCATTCAACAACGTTCAACAACGTTCAACAACGTTCAACAACGTTCAACACCATTCAACAACGTTCAACAACGTTAAACATCATTCAACACCATTCAACAACGTTCAACAACGTTCAACAACGTTCAACAACGTTCAACAACGTTCAACAACGTTCAACAACGTTCAACAACGTTCAACAACGTTCAACAACGTTCAACAACGTTCAACAACGTTCAACAACGTTCAACAACGTTCAACAACGTTCAACAACGTTCAACAACGTTCAACAACGTTCAACAACGTTCAACAACGTTCAACATCATTCAACAACGTTCAACAACGTTCAACAACGTTCAACATCATTCAACAACGTTCAACATCATTCAACAACGTTCAACATCATTCAACAACGTTCAACAACGTTCAACATCATTCAACATCATTCAACAACGTTCAACATCATTCAACAACGTTCGACAACGTTCAACAACGTTCAACATCATTCAACAACGTTCAACATCATTCAACAACGTTCAACAACGTTCAACAACGTTCAACAACGTTCAACATCATTCAACAACGTTCAACATCATTCAACAACGTTCAGCAACGTTCAACATCATTCAACACCATTCAACAACGTTCAACATCATTCAACAACGTTCAACATCATTCAACAACGTTCAACATCATTCAACAACGTTCAACATCATTCAACAACGTTCAACATCATTCAACAACGTTCAACATCATTCAACAACGTTCAACATCATTCAACATCATTCAACAACGTTCAACAACGTTCAACAACGTTCAACATCATTCAACAACGTTCAACATCATTCAACAACGTTCAACAACGTTCAACAACGTTCAACATCATTCAACAACGTTCAACATCATTCAACAACGTTCAACAACGTTCAACATCATTCAACAACGTTCAACAAAGTTCAACATCATTCAACAACGTTCAACGACGTTCAACATCATTCAACAACGTTCAACATCATTCAACAACGTTCAACATCATTCAACAACGTTCAACAACGTTCAACATCATTCAACAACGTTCAACAACGTTCAACATCATTCAACAACGTTCAACAACGTTCAACAACGTTCAACATCCTTCAACATCATTCAACAACGTTCAACATCATTCAACAACGTTCAACAACGTTCAACATCATTCAACACCATTCAACAACGTTCAACATCGTTCAACACCATTCAACAACGTTCAACATCATTCAACACCATTCAACAACGTTCAACATCATTCAACACCATTCAACAACGTTCAACATCATTCAACACCATTCAACAACGTTCAACATCATTCAACACCATTCAACATCGTTCAACATCATTCAACAACGTTCAACATCATTCAACATCATTCAACAACGTTCAACATCATTCAACACCATTCAACAACGTTCAACAACATCCAACACCATTCAACAACGTTCAACATCATTCAACACCATTCAACAACGTTCAACATCATTCAACATCATTCAACAACGTTCAACATCATCCAACACCATTCAACAACGTTCAACAACATCCAACACCATTCAACAACGTTCAACATCATTCAACACCATTCAACAACGTTCAACAACATCCAACACCATTCAACACCATTCAACAACGTTCAACATCATTCAACACCATTCAACAACGTTCAACAACGGTCAACAACGTTCAACATCATTCAACACCATTCAACATCATTCAACATCATTCAACACCATTCAACACCATTCAACAACGTTCAACATCATTCAACACCATTCAACACCATTCAACACCATTCAACATCATTCAACAACGTTCAACACCATTCAACACCATTCAACAACGTTCAACATCATTCAACACCATTCAACAACGTTCAACATCATCCAACACCATTCAACAACGTTCAACATCATTCAACACCATTCAACAACGTTCAACATCATTCAACAGGGGTGGCCAAACGCTTTCAACATGTTGAATCACGGTTGAATTCAACAATGTTGAACGATGTTGAATGAAATGTTGAAAGCGTTTGGCCAGGCCTTTAGACTTCTACGTTCTCTGTTTCGGCAGTATATCTAACCTCACTATATTTCGATTATACTTTCTCACTACATTCCGTATTCCACCCTCTCTCTTCTTCCTTTTCTCCTTTTTTTTCTTCCATTCTCTCCTCTCCTCCCTAAATGTAAAAATTAAATCGTCATTCTTCAGGTGGAGAAGGTCCTAAACGTGTCATCCTTGAAGAAGTCCGTGAGCAACATCAGCTTCATGATCGAGTTCATCTTCTTGGAAGTTTAAAACATGAACATGTCCGAGATGTGAGTTCTTCTAATCGTCTTCCGACTATAGATTAGTTTTGTGGAACACCACTTAAAATATTTATTTGCTAAGCTTTCAGCCTGTTGACTCAGGCCTTCATCAGAGCTGAAGACAACAACAGGCCGAAAGCTTAGCAAACAGATATTTCACGTGGTGCTCCACGAAACTTATCCATATTATGTTATCGCCATGAAAACTTTCAAAGAATTAATCTTCTTTCGACTGTTATAACATTCACACCAGGATACCGTCAGTGGCGTAACGCGCATTAGGTAGGGTTAGGGCGAGAACTAAGGGCCCCCAACCTAAGGGCCCCCAGCCTAAGGGCCCCCAACCTAAGGGCCCCCAGCCTAAGGGCCCCCGACAGTTGGGGGCCCCGAGGGGCCCCAGCTCACCACAGCCCCACCCCTGCCAAAATTAGAATACGGTATTATAACGACTAAACAAAAAATGCAGGTTAACATTTAACAGCAAGATTAAATTTATTGAGAGCTAAAAAAATTGAATTCTTTAGCTCAGCAAAAACAAAAGTTCTTGGGTGCGAGCCTGTTGGCTTATTATTACGTGAAGTACCTCACCTTTCAATTGATGAATGCAAAACGAAATAGTTTAATTTGGTTTCTTGATATATATATATATATATATATATATATATATATATATATATATATATATATATATATATATATATATATAAACACAGCATGTATCAAGTAATACAGCTTTCAAACCATGTCAGTCAAATCATGACAACAGGGGCCCCCACACCAGATATGCCTAAGGGCCCCGTCTTCCTCCGTTACGCCACTGGATACCGTCCATTTTACTCTGTTCTATTGCAGTTTATACTAGCTGAAAAGCAGTATTCTGTCAGCTGAAAGTACAAATAAAGTCTGGATTTGCAACTCATGCTTTTTTGTTTTTATTTTAGGTTTTGGTTCAAGGACATATTTTTCTCAATACCTCTTTAACTGAAGCATTTTGTATCGCTATTGTTGAAGCTGCAAGTTGTGGGTGCGTTCATTGCTTTTGTACTGTGTACATGAAGAGTTGTATATTACCAAAACTCTTTAACACGTTGAAGCCTGACGACGAGTCTTATTCTGGCTAGTTTAAGGTTTATTCTGGCTAATGCCAGACGATTTTATTCAGCACAGGGAGACGTCCAGGCCTCAACGTGTTAACCCTTTAACAGGCAAGTTTCTGCACAAGTGATTGATTGATTGATTGATTGATTGATTGATTGATTGATTGATTGATTGATTGATTGATTGATTGATTGATTGATAATAATATTTATTCAGGAAAAACCAACATCACAAAAGTGTTTTTCAGAAGGTTCCTGAGAAACATAAAAATACAAAATATAAAAAGAAATAAAGCACAGGATATGTATCACAAAATTATGAAGTAAGAATATATGTGCTAATGATTAATATAGCTATATTACAAAGAAAGAACAAGTAAGGTAAACAGCAACATTATGGTTGTGGTAGTTTAAGGAGTTCGTTTTTAAAAGTGATTGACGGGTAAAATGCGGACTAAAATCGTCTGACGTTAGCCAGAGTAAAATGTATAAGTCGGTACTGCATGATTGCCTGTCAAAGTTAATGCTTACAGCGTTTAATCGGTCATCAGAAGGTTCTAGAGTCGATCCCTATCTGGGACTCAGAAGCATTTTCAAAGTATTTGAGCGTGATGAATGCCTACCAAACATCTCTGACATGTATATTTCGCTATACTGGATTAATTTTGTTTTCGAGAACATCTACTTAATATCTCTTGTGCAAGAGTTTAGGGGGTGGATTGAGAATGCATTTTATCCATTTTATTTGATACTTGTTTATTTCTATAGCTTGCAGGTGATCAGTACTAAAGTAGGAGGAGTGCCAGAAGTTTTACCTCAAGACATGATAAGACTTGTGGAACCAAATGTTGCAGGTTAGTTGCACAGAACGCTGGCCACGCAGCTACAATCATAGAATAATTAATTGGGACATCTTCCGTCGGAGCGCGATTTCTGACGGCAACGTAAACTCTTTTAAAAAAAAATCTGTTGCCTGTTCCAAACCACCATCACAGGTCTTCCTCTACCCCCACAAGTCTACCCTCTACCCTCCCCCCCCCCCCCCCAATGCATTGGTCCTTGGGGGTAGGCCTTACCCGCACCTCATTCCATGTTTGTGAACCAACATTGTATGGTGGGGGAGGGGGGGAGGAGGATAACTTAACTGTGCAAAATGTATCTTTGCTTAGAAGTGACATTGTTGCAAGTTGTCCCAATGTAATTATTCCATGATTGTAGCTCACTTTACTTATGTGCACTAATGTTTGTAGATTTAGTCGGTGCACTCGAAGAAGCCATTAAATCCGTCGACGATGGTGATATTATTTCACCAAATATCGCACATGAACGAATAAAGAAAATGTATACATGGGACAATGTTGCAAGAAGAACAGAAAAAGTAAGATAGATTTTAATTATATGTAATATGTAAAGGCCAACAATGAGGGCTAGACCGGGTTTTCAAGTACGAGGAATTCGTTCCAGTCCGAGGCGAAGCCGAGGACTGGAACGAATTCCGAGTACTTGAACACCCGGTCTAGTCCGAATTGGAGGTCTTTACATGACTTCTCAAAATCACTTAGTGTGTTCCCAAAATGAATTAGTGCATTAGTAATTAGTGTATGGATGAATAACCGATTGTGTGAAGTAATATTTCAAGTCCAAGGACTTGAAATATTATTTCCAGTCCTTGGACTGGAAATAATATTTCAAGTCCTCTGCCCAGTACTTCCCTGGTATTTCAAGTCCCTTCACGTGGTGCAATTCAGCGCTTCTGATTGATTGATTATCTCATGAATTATTAATGAGTTTGAGAAATATTTATATCAGATTAAAAAATATTTATATCAATTAATATGTTTATCAGACTAAAGTTACAATATCAATGAATTACAGTGTTTGATTTTCAGTCCAAAGTTGAATTTCATACAGTGTAAAAAGCGCTTGATTGAATTATTTTAAGAATACCAGTTTCTTGTGTAATATTTAAAACACGAGCAGGAGTGTTTTAGATCTGATAAAACACGTTCTGCGAGTGTTTTGAAAAATAACGTTGTGTAAGGGCCAAGGCGAGAAAATCAAAGCTAAAGTTTATGTAAATCAGGAGAATGTTTTATCACGGTTATGATTTTTCTTTGTGTTTTCCTCATGAATTATTAATGAGTTTTTTAAGATTGTTTACTAAACAAAAAAATTGTTTTCTATTTGTTTTAGGTGTACGATAGCATTTCTAATTCTCCTGTCCCTCCACTAGAAGAAAAACTCAAAAGGTTATTAATATAATTATTGTGGGGCAGTGAACTCGAGTGGCGAATAATAATGTGTTACTCCAAGTGATGAACCATACTGGACAAGTAGAGAAAACTCTAAGGATTTATGGTGAAGGAAAATTCGAGTGTAGAATATATACATTTTAAGATCAAACCGGGACCAGTTGTGAAAAATGCAACTACACAGGCCTTCCGGCAGGAGGCATTACCACCTTAATGTATACAGAACTCGCGATCAAGCTCTCAGCAACGCCCTCCGTGGCTCAGTGGTCAGAGCATTGCACTAGAATCGCAAGGTCGTGGGTTCAATTCCTGCCGGAAGGCCTGTGTAGTTGCATTTTTCGCAACTGGTCCCGGTTTGGTCTTATATAAGTATATATTCTACACTCGAATTTTCCTTCACCATAAATCCCTAGAACATGCTATGTAATCGAGTGAAATGCCCAATATTACTTCTAGAGAAAACTCTACTTGGCCTGGCTAGGATTCGAACCCACGACATTAGGGACCTTACGAAGTACGACGGCAACTTCAACGACGACGTCTTCTAAACAAAAGAATTCTAGTTGTGAAACAAAGAGAATGAATAATTTTTAGTCCTTAGAGTAATCTCAACACCGTCCTCATTCTTTATACAACGCCACTTAGAGCATTTTCACGTCTTCAGGACGACGTCAACGGCCAAAAGATGAGAACTGTTGCTTAAGATTGACTTCAATACAGACACTACAATAATTTTAGCAATACTGAGGCGTTTTGAAAGTCATTAAACTAGCTTCAACTATCAGATATAATAGTCAGTTAGCCGTGACTTTTTTTAATGATAAAGTTTATGTTGCTTTTTAACCACGTCGTCCTAGCATCGTAAGGTCCCTATTCGGTTCACTAGTCCGACGCTCTACCAACTGAGCTACAGGTCAATTTGGGAGCTGGTACATTAGGCTATTTGATATTTCGAAATAGACTAGTTTCTTCAATAACCTCTGTATCATCACTTGATCTTCAGCTCCCAACTTGACTTGTAGCTCAGTTGGTAGAGCATCGGACTAGTAAACCGAAGGTCGCGGGTTCGAATTCCTGTCAGGCCAAGTAGAGCCTAGAGGTTATTACTTATTATTATATAGATGCGAGTGTTTTATTAGAAAATATACAGTGTCGTATTTTCCATATCCTCACTAATGAAGATATCGATGACGTCATTAAGAATTTTACCTCTTTTTGCATTGAATCTATATAATAAAAAGAAAATTACACGCTGGCTTGAAGATATGAATTTTATCTTCTCGTGGTAAAAACGATATTTTACTCATTCACTACGCTCATTCGTAAAATATTGTTTTCACCACTCGAAGATAAAATCCATATCTTCACACCACCGTGTAATATCCTCTATTTAATGTTGATTTTTTAATTTTTTGTATTCCGTAATTTGCGTTTTTTATTCGTGTGCATTGATTTTTGTTAACTGGTAAAAACAAACCTCATCTTCATCCTACTTTATAAATCTTTTCTTTTTATTATTTTAGATGGTATGATTGTGGAGCAGTTGCTGGAAAGATTTATTGTTTCTTGGCAGTCGTTGATATAATATTACTCTTTATTATAAGTTGGCTTGTACCTAAACAGGTGAAGTTGTTTTTTTGCAAAAAATGTATTTTTGGATGTTGGATGTTTTTCTACTTAACATTATTTTTTCCCTGTGTGTGTATATATATAGTATATAGTATATAGTGTATTCTGTTTAGTATATCATTTTGTAATTATTGTTGTATTTTGAGGGCTGTATGTTAGATAACCTTTTTGGTTAATACGTCTTTTCCCTCGTGAGATAAAGTTTTATTCTATCTTATTCTATTAAGTTTTATTCTATCCTATCCTATTCTATTCTATTCTATTCTATTCTATTCTATTCTATTCTATTCTATTCTATTCTATTCTATTCTATTCTATTCTATTCTATTCTATTCCTATTCTATTCCTATTCTATTCTATTCTATTCTATTCTATTCCTATTCTATTCTATTCTATTCTATTCTATTCCTATTCCTATTCTATTCTATTCTATTCTATTCTATTCTATTCTATTCTATTCTATTCTATTCTATTCTATTCTATTCCTATTCTATTCCTATTCTATTCCTATTCTATTCCTATTCTATTCCTATTCTATTCCTATTCTATTCTACTCTACTCTATTCCTATTCTATTCTATTCTATTCTATTCTATTCTATTCTATTCTATTCTATTCTATTCTATTCCTATTCTATTCCTATTCTATTCCTATTCTATTCTACTCTACTCTATTCCTATTCTATTCTATTCTATTCTATTCTATTCTATTCTATTCTATTCTATTCTATTCTATTCTATTCTATTCTATTCTATTCTATTCTATTCTACTTTATTCTATTCTATTCTATTCCTATTCTATTCCTATTCTATTCTATTCTATTCTATTCTATTCTATTCTATTCTATTCTATTCTATTCTATTCTATTCTATTCTATTCTATTCTACTCTATTCTACTCTATTCCTATTCTATTCTATTCTATTCTATTCTATTCTGTTCTATTCTATTCTATTCTATTCTGTTCTGTTCTATTCTATTCTATTCTATTCTATTCTATTCTATTCTATTCTATTCTAATCTATTCTATTCTATTCTATTCTATTCCTATTCTATTCTATTCTATTCTGTTCTGTTCTGTTCTATTCCTATTCCTATTCTATTCTATTCTATTCTATTCTATTCTATTCTATTCTATTCTATTCTATTCTATTCTATTCTATTCCTATTCCTATTCTATTCCTATTCTATTCTATTCTATTCTATTCTATTCTATTCTATTCTATTCTATTCTATTCTATTCTATTCTATTCTATTCTATTCTATTCTATTCTATTCTATTCTATTCTATTCTATTCTACTTTATTCTATTCTATTCTATTCTATTCTATTCTATTCTATTCTATTCTATTCTATTCTATTCTATTCTATTCTATTCTATTCTATTCTATTCTATTCTATCCTATCCTATCCTATCCTATCCTATCCTATCCTATCCTATCCTATTCTATTCTATTCTATTCTATTCTATTCCTATTCTATTCTATTCTATTCTATTCTATTCTATTCTATTCTATTCTATTCTATTCTATTCTATTCTATTCTATTCCTATTCCTATTCTATTCTATTCTATCCTATCCTATTCTATTCTATTCTATTCTATTCTATTCTATTCTATTCTATTCTATTCTATTCTATTCTATTCTATTAAGTGGTATAACACTTCCTTATAAGTTGATTTTTATCTAAACAAATAAAACTAGAGTGTTGTGTAGGCAGTGTTTTAGATAGAGCAAAGTGAAAAGATGGTAAACTGCTGAGAATAGTCTTGATAACGAAATACTGACGTTTCAAGCATGCAGAGCCCTTCATCAGAGTAAAAACTAGAGTGCTGCGCAGGCAGTGTTTTAGATAGATCAAAGTGAAAAGATGGTAATCTGCTGGGAATAGTTTTGATAACGAAATACTGACGTTTCAAACAGAGTCCTTCATCAGAGTAAAAAGTAGAGTGCTGTGTAGGCAGTGTTTTAGATAGAGCAAAGTGAAAAGATGGTAAACTGCTGGGAATAGTTTTGATAACGAAATACTGACGTTTCAAACAGAGTCCTTCATCAGAGTAAAAAGTAGAGTGCTGTGTAGGCAGTGTTTTGGATAGAGCAAAGTGAAAAGATGGTAAACTGCTGAGAATAGTTTTAATAACGAAATACTGACGTTTCAAGCACGAGGTTGGCAGAGCCCTAGCTTCATCAGAGCTCGAAACGTCAGTATTTCGTTATCAAAACTAGTCTAGGCTGTTTATGGTGACCTTTTCACTAATGATAAATATAATAGTCACCCGTTTTATATCAAAGAGGCTAAAAACTCTTTCTGTTTTTCTTTACAGCTGATAGACAAAGCACCTGAAGTGACGCGGAAGAAAGACTAAGTCCAACTAGGCTAACAATCTTACGTGCGGCTTCGATTCTGGATTGGGTCACCTGTAGCTTGGGTCAGGAACTTCGGTCTCAAGAGAACCACTCAGACAGCCTGCGTCAGAGACCCTCGCGGGCGGAAAGGTGCGGGTGGATTCACGACATACTAAAAGGCTATGACGTAGCCGGCAAGAGTGCTGGATCAAAAATGACAAAATGGTATTTATGATAATTAAGGGACTTCCAGTTGGTATACGGACATTACGGAGAGTTGGTTTTGTCTCGACAGAAATATCTTTTTGCTCCGTTTTTTGAACGAAAATACGGAAATTACGCAAATGTGAACCTTATCAGCAGGAAAAGGAAACAGGAAACTATGACTCTAATAACATTAGTAATGACAGATATTTAATTAAATCATCAGTCAATCGAGATATAATGGTCTGGAAACTCGGCAAACTTCAAAGTGCCTATAATGAGCTGTGATTTTATGTTGAACCGTACCTTACACCGTGCACATCCTTTGTTTTAGGTTTATTAATATTTAAATAGCACGGTTGAGTGATTGACTGAAACGTTACTATTGGACAATTTGTTCATTATACTAAAATACAATGTGTTCAGTGACCGTACACCGTGCACAAAAATGCATAAGGGCGAACAAAAAGATAGACCAAAGACTTTAGCTGAGTTTCCAGACCATATCTCGATTGGCTATGATTAAATGATCGCGGAGAGGGAGGGAGGGAGGGAGGGAGGGAGGGAGGGAGGGAGGGAGGGAGTGAGGGAGGGAGGGAGGGAGGGAGGGAGGGAGGGAGGGAGGGAGGGAGGGAGGGAGGGAGGGAGGGAGGGAGAGAGAGAGAGAGAGAGAGAGAGAGAGAGAGGGAGGGAGGGAGGGAGTGAGTTAGGGAGGGAAGGAAGGAAGGAAGGAAGGAAGGAAGGAAGGAAGGAAGGAAGGAAGGAAGGAAGGAAGGAAGGAAGGAAGGAAGGAAGGAAAGAAAGAAAGAAAGAAAGAAAGAAAGAAAGAAAGAAAGAAAGAAAGAAAGAAAGAAAGAAAGAAAGAAAGAAAGAAAGAAAGAAAGAAAGAAAGATGGAGGGAAGAAAGAAAGGAGGGAAGCTTAGGTTCGGTCTTAAAAAATACATCTTTTAACACTCGTTTTTTTACCAGTTTATGTAAAGAATCTTTAGAGTTCGCTAAGATTGTCTCACTGTCTTCAGCCGCTGTTACACGATGCAATGTTTTCGTGAAACCTGTGCGAGACAGGTTTCAAGACATATTGCAACGTGTAATCATAGTCAATCGAGATATGGTCTGGAAACTGAGCTAAAGTCTTTGGTCTATCTTTTTGTTCGCTTTTATGCATTTTTGTGCACGGTGCACGGTCACTGAACACATTGTGTTTTAGTATAATGAACGAATTGTCCAATAGCAACGTTTCTGTTCAATCACTCAACCGTGCTATTTAAATATTAATAAACCTAAAACAAAGGATGTGCACGGTGTAAGGTACGGTTCAACATAAAATCACAGCTCATTATAGGCGCTTTGAAGTTTGCCGAGTTTCCAGACCATATCTCGATTGACTATGGTGTAACACCTCCTTGTTTATGAACCTGTGTTGCTTTGCATTGCATTGCGAGCCAGGTTTTACCAAAGTAGAATGCATTTCAACTTGGCGCAACTGTTTGTGAAGCCTGTCTCACAATGGAAAGCGGCACAGGTTCATGAAACGGCGGGTGTTACATGATTCACAAATCGTTGCACCGTGTAAGAGCAGCTTTCAGCATTATACTAATCTCCAATATCTTTCAAGAAAGGATTATAGTAACTCAAGTAGCACTTAGCGAAAACTTCACTTCTGAAAGTAAACACCGAAACACAACGCCAACCAAAATATCCTTTGTTAAACTCAAAAGAAATGAACGAAGACAATTATGAATTGGTGATACACTGAAACAGATTTCTGAGCGATCACCATCGCTATTTCTAAGCAAAAATTCCTAACTTCCTGATCAATGCAAATTGTTAATATCTGATATAATACCTCGCGTTATAAGTGTCTATCTCTTGTAAGGAACCGGCCGTTCCGAAGAGCTTCGACTATATTTAGACTTTATATAAAATATTCATCGTAAAAAAATGGCATAGTCGGCATAGGGCCAACGATGTACAGGCGAATCTTTAAAACGTTAAGACTGTTCGAGAGTAAGGAATTGAATTTTTGGCGAAATCTGGTATCCTGCTGCAAACTGGAAGATCGATAAGAAAAACATACCGTCAATTAGACTAAATAACTGGCATCTTAAAAGAAATATGGCCTTATTCCAAAGCAGAAGAGATTTAAATAATAGTTGTCATTTCAATAGTTGTCAGTCATCGATATTTCTAGAATATACAGTGATCAAAATACTATAAAAGAATCCTTTTCTCAGTTTCAATTGCGGAGAGAGCGAGCGAAGGGCAGTCCCCCCTTAGGTATGTCATCATTTCGAAGGAAAACCATCCGGTATCAAGCGTCGAAAAGGTGCGGCATCTGTTTCAACATCGTAATTAAATATTATGCATAATGAGTATGCAAACATTGTAAAGCTGTTGGGGGGGTTGGTGGTTGGCCTTGAACGTTGTTACTTATAAAGATCCGTAACCAAGTTATGAAAGAAAATCCTTATGCGTTTGTTAGTGACACTTAGTGGAAGAAACTGCGAAAGACTTGCTTTTAGGAAGTATTATTGGCATACGTCAATATTCGTATCAGTCTTCGAAAATGAAAGCTTTTGAAACGACGTAGTATTTGATAATGTTAAACAGAACAAGACTAGGAAGAGGAATCGTACTTCTAAGTTCTGTTTTGGCGATTGGTGGCGTTTTCAGAACGTTCTCAAACTTTTCCGAGGAAGAAACTACAGTTACTGCTCAAGTAAAGATTTTTGAGAATAGTGTTGACAGTGTACGGAACTTTAATGAAATGATAATGTATGCGAGATTGGTTAGTACGACGCTACGGCCTTCTACAACTACTGCTAAGCCAACTACAGAAGTACCCAATGAAGCAACAAACCATTTGCCATTTTGTAAGAAACCAGGGAAAAATCTTGGTAAGCTAGAAACGCTAGTATATACTAAAATCCTTGTATTTGAGCGTAAATTGTCAACGCAATAAAAACATCTGCTGATGATAACCAGCGCGTATAAAGTCCTCGAAATAATTAATTGGTATATTATTAATAACATAACAGAGTATAGTGAATATAAACGATATTAATCCGTTAATTATATATTGTTGGTAGTTGAAATTACGAACGTGTTTATTTTAACGTATTTATTGATTTTAACGTATTTATTGATTTTAACGTATTTATTGATTTAAGTAAAACTTCGTACATTACGACAAGCCTTGACCGAATATAATAAACATTTTGAAACTCAAAATATGAGCCAAAACAAGACACCGAGTAAAATGGTATACTTTATTACAAACTCGTCGTCACTCAAAGTTCGTCTCGATTTCATCAGATAGTAAACGGCTTTGTAAATAATTTAAATATAGAAGAGGCGAAACCAGGATTCATAATTAAAATCGTAGACGTTCTCTGGTTTAAATATTTATTATTTACGAGCTTTCGGCTGCTTTCATTGTTTTAGCTTATATTTTGACTTTAAGACGCTTATTTTTGATTTGTGCTTTTTCTTGTATTCCTTTAAATTGTTGGCTGGATAAAGACACAGTTATTCTATTAGCTGTGATAAAGGCTGGGGTTTTTTTATTTAAACGTATTCTCCGGCAGAGTTTAAATAACCTCAATATTACTCTTGCTTCATACACAAAAGATGGACATGCGACACCTGCTGACCGCACTACATGCATGTGTCGACAATGTGGTCAATTAATCAATTATAGCTTTACATTATTTTACCATATTGTAAACTCTTTGATAGTTGGTGGGTTGGTGGGTTGCAATATGGCCACCATGACGTCACGTGCAACCCAGCAATATATAAGCCCTGGCCTGGACTTATAGAAGTTTACAATAGATACTAAGATTTATATAGCATCTTCCTTTCTTTCTTTATATTTCCTCCTTTCGTCCTTTTTTCTTTTTTTCTTTTCCTCTATCATTTTCTTTCCTTCTTTGACGCTTTTCTTCTATCTCCTCCCTTCTTTATTTACTTCTTTCCTTCTCTTTTCCTCTCTTTATTTCATTCTTCCTCCCATTCTTCTTCTTTCTCCCTGTTTTCTTTCTCTCTTTCTTCTTTTTCCTGTATTCTCTTCCTCTCTCCTATCTTCTTCTTAATGACAAGCTAGCTTAATTTAGTGAAGCAACTATTGTGCATCATTGTAGTAAACCATCCTTGAAGTGTATCTTACTGTTTTTCTTAGTTGGTCAATTAGCTGTTGATCAATCAGTTCCTGTGAAAATGAAGTATATTGAAAGGTACTGGGATGAGAAAGGTTGGGTAGAAAAAGGAGGAGCCTGGAGACCAGTTGAATGCCAAGCAATCAGTAAGGTAAGTAATTGTTTGAAGACACTGAGTATATAATGTGAAGAATTACTAGTAGCAGCAGTAGCAGTAGCAAGCAACAACAACAACAGTAGCAACAACAGCAGCAGTAGCAGCAACAACAACAGTAGCAAGCAACTGCAGCAACAACAACAACAGCTGCAACAACAACAACAACAGCTGCAACAACAGCACCAGCAGTAAGTAGCAGCAGCAACATAAATAGCAGTAGCGTTAGCAACAGCAGTAGCAGCAACAGCACTAGCAGTAGAGGCAGCAGTAGCAGTATAGTGACAGCAGTAACAACAACAGCAGTAGCAGCAACAACAGTAGCAGCAACAACAACAGTAGCAGCAACAGCAACAGCAGTTACAACAACAGCAGTAGCAACAACAGCAACAGCAGTTACAACAACAGCAGTAGCAACAACAGCAGCAGCAGCAAGCAACAACAGCAGTAGCAGAAACAACAACAACGACAACAACAGCAGTAGCAACAACACCAGCAGCAACAGCAGCAGCAAGCAACAACAGCAGTAGCAAGCAACAACAGCAGCAGCAACAGCAGCAGCAGCAAGCAACAACAGCAACAGCAGCAGCAAGCAACAACAGCAGTAGCAGCAACAACAACAGTAGCAGCAGCAACAACAACAACAGTAGCAGCAACAACAACAGCAGCAGCAGCAACAACAGTAGCAGCAACAACAGCAGCAGCAGCAGCAGCAGCAACAACAGTAGCAAGCAACAACAACAGTAGCAGCAACAGCAGCAGCAACAACAACAACAGCTGCAACAACAACATCAGCACCAGCAGTAAGCAGCAGCAGCAACAACAGCAACAACAACAACAACAACAACAACAACAGCACCAGCAGTAAGCAGCAGCAGCAACATAAATAGCAGTAGCGTTAGCAACAGCAGTAGCAGCAACAGCACTAGCAGTAGAGACAGCAGTAGCAGTATAGTGACAGCAGTAGCAACAACAGCAGCAGCAACAACAGCAGCAGCAACAACAGCAGCAGTAGCAAGCAACAACAACAGTAGCAGCAGCAGCAACAACAACCACACAGTAACAACAACAGCAGTAACAGCAGTAGCAACAACAGCAGTAACAACAGCAGCAGTAGCAACCAACAACAACAGTAGCAGCAGCAGCAGCAGCAGCAACAACAGCACCAGCAGTAAACAGCAACAACAACAACAGCAACAGAATTAGCAGTAGCGTTAGCAACAGCAGTAGCAGCAACAGTACTAGCAGTAGAGACAGCAGTAGCAGTATAGTGACAGCAGTAGCAACAGAATTAGCAGCAACAGCAGCATTAGCAACAACGTTAACCACACCAGCAGTAGGAACAGCAGTATCAGCATCAACATACTGCAGCAACAACAGTGGCAAAAGCAGTAACATCAGCACTAGCAGCATCACTGCAAAATCACATATTTATAAATATTTTGTTTCTGTTTTGAAAATGGTAAGCTCTGCGTGAGGAATTTTTGTTTGGGAACTATTAGCCGACTGTTGTCTGCTGTCTGTTGTCTGTTGTCTGTTGTCTGTTGTCTGTTGTCTGTTGTCTGTTGTCTGTTGTCTGTTGTCTGTTGTCTGTTGTCTGTTGTCTGTTGTTTGGTCAACGGAAAAGACAAAACTGTTTTATTATCAGTTTGTCACGTCTCCCGTTGAGACAACTGATTGATTAATATGATAACTTTTTCTTTTCTCGAATCTTCGCTAAATTTAATTTACACCTCAGCACTTATAATATAACTTCTAGTGTTAGCTTGCCTTTAGAGATTCTTAAGAGCACTAAATATTCCTGTAATTTTCTGTAATTTTCATTGTCAATATAAAAATTATGTTTCTTTAGGTAGCAATTATAATTCCGTATCGTAAACGCAAAGAGCAACTCAAAATATTTCTTCGCCACATGCATCCAATGTTGAAACGTCAGTTGTTGGACTACAGGATTCTAGTTATTGAACAGGTATAACTCTAGAAACATCTGATCTGTTTTTTTCTTCTGAATGGCTCATTCAGGAAAAATGGAGATACTCTTGGGTTCACTATAACCTGGCACTCGGGTCTGGCCAATATTAATTGCATTGTTGCCTAAATATTGAAGCAGTAAAACTTGAATATCGTAATGGTAGTCCACTTTTAGAACTTGTTAAAATCAATGAATGAAGTTAGAGTTTGAGATATGAAGAATAGTGAGTAGTTGTGTAGGCGGTGTTTTAGATAGAGCAAAGTGAAAAGATGGTAAACGGCTGAGAATAGTTTTGATAATGAAGTACTGACGTTTCAAGCAGAGCCCTTCATCAGAGTAAAAAGTAGAGTTGTGTAGGCAGTGTTTTAGATAGAGCAAAGTGAAAAGATGGTAAACTGTTGATAATAGTCTTGATAACGAAATACTGACGTTTCAAGCAGAGTCCTTCATCAGAGTAAAAAGTAGAGTGCTGTGTAGGCAGTGTTTTAGATAGAGCAAACTGCAAAGTGAAAAGATGGTAAACTGCTGAGAATAGTTTTGATAATGAAGTACTGACGTTTCGATCGCGGAGCCCTTCATCAGAGTAGAATGTGAAGGGCTCGCTTATCACTGATTTCGGCAGTTTACAACCGGCTTTCCACTTTGCTCTAATTTAACAAATGTTTTAAATTTTATTGTAGCTCATTATTTTCTTTGTGATTTAGAATGGGACAACTCCATTCAACCGCGCAATGTTGTTCAATGTTGGTTACAAAGAATCTCTGAAGTTTCATGATTTTCAATGTTTTATATTTCATGATGTTGATCTGATACCTGAGAATGATAGAAACTATTATGGCTGCCCCAGTGGACCACGTCATTTGTCTGTTGCTGTCGACACATTTAATTACCAGTAGGTCTGCTTGGTATAAACTTAAGCCATGTTACACGGGCAAATTTCCTTTAGAACTTGCAACGTAATAGCGCTCCATTGCAGAAACGTATGGGTGGGATTACAGGTGGGATTCTAGCTATCAGTTGTCGTTCAGTGAATTTGGGCACTCAGTTTAGAGTTTCCTTCCTTCCTTCCTTCCTTCCTTCCTTCCTTCCTTCCTTCCTTCC
Source organism: Corallium rubrum (assembly GCA_964035015.1). Taxonomy (NCBI): domain Eukaryota; kingdom Metazoa; phylum Cnidaria; class Anthozoa; order Scleralcyonacea; family Coralliidae; genus Corallium; species Corallium rubrum. The sequence goes on from OZ036003.1 coordinate 11,330,645, forward strand.
TTCCTTCCTTCCTTCCTTCCTTCCTTCCTTCCTTCCTTCCTTCCTTCCTTACTTCCTTCCTTCCTTCCTTCCTTCCTTCCTTTCCTTCCTTCCTTCCTTTCTTCCTTTCCTTCCTTCCTTCCTTCCTTCCTTCCTTCCTTCCTTCCTTCCTTCCTTCCTTCCTTCCTTCCTTCCTTCCTTCCTTCCTTTGCAGAAAAGTATGTCTACAGCGCATGTAGTATTAAATTTTAATTTTCTTTTAGGTTGCCTTACGATTCTATATTTGGCGGTGCCGGAGCTTTTCGGAAAAAGGATTTTGAGGAAATTAATGGTTTTTCCAATCGATTTTGGGGATGGGGTGGAGAGGACGATGATTTATATAAAAGGTAATGAGTTTATTTTGAAGTTAATGTTTGTTATAAAGTTATGTGGATTAAATGCACACGAATACCCACGCACTATTTAAAATTTAAATCACTTGAAAAATCTACATGTTTAGTGTTGTGGAGGAAACACATCCACATGCTTCCTTCGAATTAATTTGGTTTGAATAATAGCAACGATATATTAGGGGACGTTTACATGAATCCGGATTGAGTTTCAATCCGGATTGAACTCCTTTATCTGTTTACACGGAATCCGGATTGGGATTAGCTCATTCCGGATTGAGTTCAATCCGTTTCTCATTCCGGATTGAAATTTCGTTCCGGAATCATGTAAACTCGGTGCGAGTTTCATTCCGGAATGAAAACGTGACAGAGAGGACTAGAACAAACAAACAATGCATGCGTGTTTTTTCACAATGCTAATATTTACGGATTTCAGGCGACAGGCGGATTTCAATCCACAAACCCAATTCCCATGTAAACACGGATTGACTTCGCTAATTCAATCCGGATTGAAACTCAATCCGGATTGCATGCGCATAATGACTTTCAAGATTTCTCATGAATTATCAATGAGGTTTTTTTATATCTGTTTGTCGTTTTGTAGGATACGTGTGAAAGACTTTGCGTTAACAAGACCCAAGATGCAAATTGGTCGTTATAGAATGATTAAGATTCACCACAAGAGCGCCAAGGCTGATGACAGCAGGTGAGTATTGTCTGTTATTACACGATAATTAAATATTTTGCATCGACACTTGATGTTATCTAATGAGCTTAATGAAAATAAACTAAAAGTTCCGAGAATGATATCGTATGTTTATTCTAAATTTATTTTATTTTCTAGACATGAGAAACTACTAAATTCCGAGCGAAGAATGTTTATTGATGGACTGAATTCTTTAAAGTACAATATCGTTAGGACTGTAGAGCATCCGTTATACACAAGAATAACCGTGCATCTTGACCCGAAAGCTGTTTGACGTCACGGGGTGTCATGAAACACGTGGTTGACATGCTCACTGCTTCAGCTGGTCCGTACCAGGCCCTCTGCCGATCAAATGCTGTTTACTACAATCATTGACAAAATTAGTTGAAACGACTCGAGTACTAGTGAATCATGCCATGTTAATTGCTAAGCCTCTTTTTTTTTTGCATGAATTGCTATCCCCCCGTCCCCCCTTTTCAATGTTGATACTCTGAACATTTAAATGTAATGGCAGGGGACTGAGTGCAAATTGCACACGTTTTGAGTTCCACAACATTGAAGTGGGGGGACATGAAACCATTTCATGTAGCTTTGTTTCAAGAATTTTGTCAATGATTGTAGCAGCAGTTATATACCACCCCTTGGCCTCATGCTGGTCTTTGCGCTTTGATTGTAAACACCAAGTGGTAATTTTTGCGCGAATCGAATTTTTGCAAAAAATGTATTTATTTCTATCTAGTTTTGTCTAAGAACACATTAGACAAAAAAGTTCAGGTGCGTTTGCGCGACGTTCGCCTATAGAAGAAATCCAGCTTAATTAATTAATTAATTAATTAATTAATTAATTAATTAATTAATTAATTAATTAATTAATAGATACATAATATATACATAATTGTACATAATTGTATACTTGTAATCTTAGGCTAGTTGTTATCATAATATTTACCAAGTGACCTACATTTTCTAAACTTCAATATCCATTGTAATTCAGCTGTCGCTGCAAGTTTGGATTTAATAACCGCATTTTTTTATTATTATTATTATTATTATTATTATTATTATTATATACTGTCAACTTTTCAATTAGGATTGAAGTATTTAACTGCTGTTCGTAACGAGTCGTACATGATGTACATATGAACTGAAATCCAGAAGATATCAGATATATTTTACGCAAAGACATTTTACGTGTACATGATACATATATGAACCGAAATCCAGAATTAAGATGTAAATACATTTTACGCTGACACTTTTGTACATTTCTTAGAGAAACGAAAATTAAAGTTTCTGCATTTAAACTCGCGTTAGCAATACGATTAGAGATGACGTCACTGTATCTGATGCAACGCTAGATGACGTCATATATATCTGATACAATATTAGATGACGTCACTATATCTGATACAATATTAGATGACGTCATTATATCTGATGTAATACTAGATGACGTCACTATATCTGATACAATATTAGATGACGTCACTATTACAATATTAGATGACGTCACTATGTATGACAATACTAGATGATGTCACTAAATCAGATACAATTAGATGACGTCACTATCTGATACAGTACTAGATGACGTCACTATATCTGATAGAATATTAGATGACGTCACTATATCTGATATAATACTAGATGACGTCACTATATCTGATACAATATTAGATGACGTCACTATTACAATATTAGATGACGTCACTATATCTGATATAATACTAGATGACGTCACTATATCTGATGCAATATTAGAGATGTCACTATGTCTGATATAATACTAGATGATGTCACTACATCAGATACAATATTAGATGACGTCACTATATCTGATACAATATATTAGATGACGTCACTATATCTGATGCAACACTAGATGACGTCACTATATCTGATACAATATATTAGATGACGTCACTATATCTGATACAATATTAGATGACGTCGCTATATCTGATACACTATTAAATGACGTCACTATTACAATATTAGATGACGTCACTATGTATGATACCATGTTAGATGATGTCACTATATCAGATACAATATTAGATGACATCACTATATCTGATACAATACTAGATGACGTCACTATATCTGATACAATATTAGATGACGTCACTATATCTGATGCAACACTAGCTAGATGACATCACATTAGATGACGTCACTACACTGATACAATATTACAAGACGTCATTCTTTTTTATAAAATACTGGATGACGTCACCATATATAATACAAACTAGATACCACACTGGTTAGATGACGTCACTATACTGACGTCACTATATTTCCCGGCCCGATTTTCTTAAGATTTGGGTGTTTAGATGCAGGTTTAAAATCGCCCGCGACGCGGTCGACACGCGTGGGCTCTGGGTTCCAGAATATAGTTTATATGAGTCAGCTGGTTGCAAGAACAACAAGACCCACTGAAAAATCATCCAAATTTTCATCTATTTATAATTGCCTAACATTAAACAGTGACCTTGGACATCTTTAAATACTCCTACACTTATTGTCGTGGTTTTTTACACGAGAAAGACAAAGTTTTGAGGATGATTTGATGTTGAAAAAGCAGCTGGAGCCCAACTACCGAGGAAGGTCGTCAGTTGTTGAAGAAAAATGGCCAAGACCACTAATGTCAAGGGTTTTCTTGTTCTTACTTGTTTTATTTCGCTTGGTTTTATACTATATCGTTTTGCTATACTTTATCAACATTCCTTGACATCGAAACTAAAGATTTATAGTGTTTATATTGGAGGAAATAAAGTAGAAATTCAGCAAAATGGAACTGAATCTAAAGAAATATTTATAAATTCTCGTGTCAAAACTACACAAGCAAAACAAACTAAGAAGGAAATATACGATCACGGAGCTAACTTCAATAAACCAGTTTTAAAAATACCTTCTACTGTGTTGCCAAAACTGACTAGAATATCAGTTCTACCACAGACAACGAAACAAGGAATAGAAATTAAACCTACTAGTCTAGCATTAATAAAAACTACACTGGCGGTGCTTACAAAACCTGTTACAACTAAACAAAATACACCAGAAGTTTCAACGAAGCCAACAATAGTGACAAACAATGTCAACTCTGGTGATCTTCAACTGTGTTCAAAAGAAGGAGAAAAATTAGGTAAGTTAATATGGCCTGTGAGTATCAGATTACTAAAAGGATGATTCATAACTTAACTAAATTAACCTACCTTTAATTAAGTGTGAGTGTTTATCAGACAATTAATTTATTATTGAGTTGGTTTTCTTTGTTCTTTTGAGGGCTTTATATCGCATAAAGCCCTTGAATACTAATTAGATAAGAAATGAAGGGAAAAACTAGGAAAATCTTTGTCCAAGGTAGAAAAAAACAACAAACTTTGTTGGAAAACCTCCTCAATAATAAATTAAGCCAGATAAATCCCTCGAATGCTGGGATGTATACGGTATAAAGCCCTCGGACGATGTATCTCCTCAGGTCTTTATATAGCATACATCCCTCGTTCTTGGGATTTATATATTACTTATTCTTGTCAAGGTGAAATGTTTTACTAACTATAACTAGTGGTTACCGTGAAAAATTTATGGTCTTAAAAAAGAACATGTTTTTAGGAAGGACTATAATTGGCAGGTACAGGTACACTGGTGTAGCAGCCCAATTATTTTAAATTTTTTTGGGGGGGTGGGAGGGGAAGGAGGGCAGAGATTTTTGTAAAATCATCTTGCAGTATATAAGCGTAGACAGAGTATTGTTTTGGGCTGGCTCAGGCAGGAATGGGTAAGGGTTAACTCTATCCTGGTGTTAAAACACTACTTTCATAATGTAAACAGAACTTGTGATCAAGCTCTTGGCGCCTCCATGGCTCAGTTGTCAGAGCATTGTACTGGAATCGCAATGTTGTAGGTTCAATTCCTGCCAGAAGGCCTGTGTAGTTGCATTTTTTGCAGCTGGTCTCGGTTTGGTCTTAAAATGTATATATTCTACACTCAAATTTTCCTTCACCAAAAATCCCTAGAACATGCTATGTAATCGGGTGAAATACCCAATATTACTTTTCTAATATTGTCTTGTTAATTATGTTTATAGTCGGTGCTTTAGCTGTGGACCAAGAAATCCCAGATACAGAGGCTGATATTGATAAAGGCTGGAATGAAAAAGGTTGGGTTGAAAAAGGTGGGGCCTGGAGGCCAACCAAATGTAAAGCAGTAAGTAAGGTAGGTGAACACGACTGCAGTGCCTACATCTTACAAGCAGAACCCAAGATCTGTTTTTGCTCTTTTATAACAAGCCATTTACATAATGAGGTTTCATGGTGTTGGGTGACTGCAGGTATTTCATTAGAAGCTGGCAACCCAGCGAACTACTTTTAGAATTTCATATATGAAATTATATATTCACTTGATAAGTTCAGCCATCTACTTCTTCAAGTGAGTCTGCTACTTTCAAAATTAATAAAACCTCTGTGACTGTTATTCTGGTACTTTATTAGTACTGTACACTACATTCTCGTTTACAGATTGTGGCGAAGGTCTTAAAGTAATCATGCCCGTTTTAAGCCTATAACCATGACTTTTGCGGCGATAAACACCGCAGTCTAAGTCAAATGCACGAAGAGTGATTACGTTTTCCTTAGTTAAATTCCGAAGTTCTTGTGGAATTTGTGCGAATTGTGGAACAGTATAGCGACTTGTCATACACAAGCATTTTTTTTATCCATTATTTATTACCACGAGAAGACTGGTAAAGTATTCACAGGTAGATGTACTGTAGTCACTCAATGAATTTAATTAAATTATAATTGAATATTTTGTTTTTAGGTAGCAATTATAATTCCATATCGTAAACGTGAACAGCAACTCAAAATATTTCTTCGTCACATACATCCAATGTTAAAACGTCAATTATTGGATTACAGGATTATGGTTATTGAACAGGTACAGCATGTGTACATTGTATGTGTGTTCAAAGTAAAGGAGAAATGACAGAAATATACATTGCAACTGAACATGGGTAAATTGAAACAATAAGTTTCAATAATTTGAATTTGTTTTTCTCTAGGCTGGAAATACGCCATTCAACCGTGCAATGTTGTTCAATATTGGTTACAAAGAATCTCTGAAGTTTCATGATTTTCAATGTTTTATATTTCATGATGTTGATCTTATACCTGAGAATGATAGAAACTATTATGGTTGCCCCCGTGCACCACGTCATTTGTCTGTCGCAATTGATAAATTTAATTACAGGTGGGATTCTAGCTATCAGTAGTATTTCAGTGATTTTGGTCAGTCAGTTTAGAGTTTCCTTCCTTCCTTCCTTCCTTCCTTCCTTCCTTCCTTTCTTCCTTCCTTCCTTCCTTCCTTCCTTCCTTCCTTCCTTCCTTCCTTCCTTCTTTCCTTCCTTCCTTCCTTCCCTTCCTTCCTACCTTCCTTCCTACCTTGTAAAGCTTTCTTTTATATTTTTTGCTGTTGGTCTCCCTTTGACAAAGGGTTGTTTTTGGCCAGCTCAAGCAGAAATGGGTTAATAATTCAGATTAACCCTTTACTGGCTACAGTTGCCTTTTGGCAACTTATTAATTTTACTCTGTCTAACACCAGACAATTTTACTCTGGCAGACAATTTTACTCGTCAAGGAGGGAGCTCCCAGAAACCTGACCAATAAAGGGTTAACAATTACAGGAAAAACAATTATATAACTTCTTATTGGCCTGCTGGCTTTAAATATTGTTTACAGTTATCAGCTTGGAGCTAAAGAGCTTTAAATTAATATAGTTTCCATCTTATTTCATCACAGGTTGCCTTATCAAGGTATCTTTGGTGGTGCTGGTGCATTCAATAAAAAAGATTTTGAGGCAATTAATGGATTTTCCAATCATTTTTGGGGTTGGGGTGGTGAGGACGATGACTTATACAAAAGGTACTATAAAGTTGTTGGTACTGTACTGTATGTACATCTAATTTTTTTAGTAAGAGAAAGCACATGTATATAGTTATGAAAAAACTAAAGTCTTTTTCTTACGGTGTAGGATAACTACCAAGAAATTTAAGTTGACTCGTCCTAATATGATTGTTGGACGCTATAAAATGGTTAGAGTCTTTCACAAAAGTGCCAAGGCAGATCCCAAAAGGTACGTTTTCTGCTTATAAATTCATTTTAGAATACTGTAACAGTAATTTTGAATTCATACTTAGTTGTTAGCTAAAGTCATGTTTTTATTCGCTAAGTGTTATTTTCTGCTGGCTGAGGTACGAAAGAAGCAGAAAATGTTTTCTCACACAAGGCTGGGAGCCCGATTGTGAATCGGGTGTATTGGGGTGGTGCAAGTTAAGCAGCACATGTTGTTGTTGCTTTCGCAAGCTTGACAAAAATTGCCCACCACCCACCCACCCGTTAATTAGGACATTTAGGATGTTAGTTGTAGTGGACATTTATATTACAGAACTTCTCAGTATTTTTTATATGTTAAATTAGGTAAGTTACATTAACTGTGTTAATGTTTAAATAAATGTCAGGCTTGCGGCGGATTGGCTGCAGCAGCTCCCAGCAGTGTGTGAGAAATACAATCCTTTTTTTGTGTTTTTATTTGTTAATTGTTGATTGACATAATGTTATATTTTCTAAGATGAAATTTGTCATTGTGTAGATTTGAGAAGTTACAAACTTCCAAACAAAGAATGGGCAGTGATGGCTTGAATTCTCTCAAGTACAAAGTTGTAAGCACTGTGGAACATCCACTTTATACAATGGTTACTGTTGAGGTCGATCCTAAGGCAGTATAAGGTGGTTTATTATTACTGTCAGAGTGTAGTCAAGGCACGTAGCCAGGATTTTGAAAGGGGGGAGCCGAAATCAAAATAAATTTTTAGGGGGGTCCGGGGGCATGCTCCCCTGGGAAACTTTGAATCGAGAGTCGCTGAAATGCCATTTCCTGGCTTTTGGAGGAAGATTTTACAGACCCTAAAGGTTAAAAAATGTCATACAAAATACTCAAAACACGCAAACGTGACATAGATACTCAAAATGCATACACTCAGTAGATTGAATACACTGTTTACAGTTTATTTCCTGACATAATTCATATTGCATCAGTTTTGTAGTTACATGTCTGTTGTTTTATATCAAAAGGGGGGCAGCTGCGGCTCCCCCCCTGGCTACGTCCCTGGTGTAGTCATGACATGTAATTATGTTGACATTCTGATTATTTAAGATCACATTCAAGTTAGCTTAAATACTTTATGTTACATTTTATTTAACTATCTTGAATGGCATCTTAGTCCTGAGCAGTGCTTCTAAAGAATACAGTATATCCTACGCCCTGTTTACATGAAGTGGATTGACAGTTGAATTGGATCAAAAACTGCAAGTGAAGTCAATCCGGGCACATGTTTACATGGAGAATCCGATCTTCTTGGAACTTTGTTTTCAGTTTTGGAACACTATTTTCTGTGCTTCTCTCAATGTCTGCCATTTAGCATGACACGCACCAACTTCATTCATGCGTATCAAGTCATTTTCAAGTCAAATCGCGTTCAGACAAATCAGATTGGAGACATTCAAGTCGATCATTGCTTGAATCTCAAGTCAATACACTCCACTGTGTGGATTGACTTCAGCCATTCGTATCGATCAGATTGAAAAGTTTCAATCTTCTTCATGTAAACACAACAAGGAGAAACAACATGTGAGATTTGACTTGAACACTCAATCCACTTCTTGTATAACACCAGATGATTTTATTCACCTCTGGGGAAGCCCTCAGACAGGAATGAGTTAAACCTCATCTCAACGGCAATATTGGATCAGCACCCCTCTACTTATTTTAACTTTCTCTTACTTGCTGACACCTTCAGTAATTGTAATGTAATTAAAACTCTGTTTATTATATATCCTGTTAATTACAGTACTGTAATATCTTGTAATCATTATCTCTGAAGATGTTGTAGCATAAACAACGAAACGTTAGATTGTTAAATATTATAATGTTTTTTATGTCCTTGTGTTCAGGGCTTTTATTCATGTTTTGTCCGGCACTACTTATATTTATAATAAGATTATGTTTTCCGCCTGGTGAATCTCTTGCCAACAACCATTTTATAATATTAATATATTAATATAATACTTTGAGAGCACTTTGAAGTTTAAACATAATTAGTTGTTAGATGCTTCAACTGAGCTTCCAAACCAGGTTATTTCTATAAGTATAGTACTGTAGTTGGAACTCAAGAATATATTTATAAATTGAATATAACAGTACTGTACATGTGCAAAACACCTTCACAACAATTTTTTATATGTGAGTCAGTGAAAACAATTGTTTAAGAATAAATGTTGATGTTTTTTATATGACTAGTGTTGTTACTGTAGTATATCAAGAACCTAGAGCTGGAGTTAAATTGAGATGTGTCTAAGATACTTGAGAAAACTTGAAGAAGGTTATAAGATGTAATATACAATATACAGACACACAAATATACCCCTAGTCACTTCCAAAGATGCTAGCTACTACATAACTTGGATCTCAGAGCTTGTGGAGTAATTTTTACATGACAAAATGAAAAGGTAGTGTTACATATTTATTCATTTATGTATTTATTTATTTATTTATTTACATATTTATTTTTTCATTTATGTATTTATTTACTTATTTATTTATTTATTTATTTATTTATTTATTTGGTTACATATTTATGTATTCAATTATGTATTTATTTATTTATTTATTTATGTCTTTATTTATTTATTTATTTATTTATTTATTTATTTATTTGAAAAAGTAAATAAAAATAATAAATTTATTATTTTCGTACAACAACCTATAAATTATAATTATAATAAATTATAATGAATGATAATTACAGTATATAAATAGACCTTTCTGTATGAAGGGAATGGATCACGTGATCTTTCTTTTTGACAAATCTGATTGGTTAATGTCCAAAGTTGTTGTCCGAAGTTTTGCGAGAGCCAATCAAATCCCTCAGCGCGTTCATATCCGTTTATTGGGCCACTTGTGTGCCAATTTTTGCCAGAAGTCGAGTGCGTGGTCATGAGGCCTGGGGAGGAGAGAGAAAAATGAGGAATTAGAGTGTTTGCAAAGCATGACATGTGTTGTTGTCTGGATTGTGCATTTAATAATTAGAAACAAGTCTAAACTCTCTTCACAAGAATGTCATTGAGAGCCAAAAGAGTTCGTTCAACTTCTGATGCTTCTCCTCAGCCATCTGTGAAAAAACTTACTATCAAGAGCAACTCCATTACAAGTGACACAACAAAAGCCAAAGTCAAACTGATTACTACTCCAACAACCTCGAGTATTCACTGTGAAGAAACTGAAGCTAATAATGCACCAGAAAAGGATGCAGCGATTTTTCAAAATACTTGTCAATCCATTCAGACTTTGTTTGAGAACATTAAAGCTTTGAAAGACAAAAATGATGATCCAACAGTAAGTTTATAAAATTGTTTAATTTTTAAAAGGCTGTATGCTATTTAGGATTATATATATATATATATATATATATATATATATATATATATATATAATGAATAAATATTTATATATGATGAATAAATATTTATATATGATGAATAAATATTTATTTATATATGTAATGAACAAATATATATTTTTATATATACAGTATATAATGAATAAATATATATTTATATACAATGAATAAATATATATTTATATATATACAATCAATAAATATATATTTGTATATTATATGTACTATTTACAATATGAGTGGCCATGTTGTATTGGATATACAAGCTCGAGCCTAAGGTGAGAGCTTGTCATATCCAATACAATATGGACATGAATATTGTAAATAGCTTAAAATACTCAGAGTATTTGATGTTAATATGAATTATTAATGAGTATTTTAATATATATACAGTGGAGCCTCGCTATAGCACGCATCATTATAACGTGCGACTCGATATAACGCGGTTTATCCTTGGACCCCAAATATTTCTCTTTGCCTGGTTATTATCAATCACTTAGTAGAGAGAATTTGAATTTCTTAACAATTCCTGAGCATCTTGAATGATCGCGACTCTGGTCGATTCAACGCAGATGGCATGTCTAACTTAGCGCAAGTATTTGGTGAATCATGTTCCACAGAAGAGGTGAACGCACGGCTCAACGTTGACGAGAATGAAGCGATTTCTTCTCAAATGACAGAGGACGACATCATCAGTAGCGTAGTAGAAGAACCAGTACCAGAAAGTGACAGTGAAGATGAAGAGGAGTCAGAGCTGATCCCGTCAATGAAGTCTGTGGTGCAGAGCATAGAGACAACGCTGAAGTGGGCTGAATCGCAGGAGAACTCTGCCGCTGTAACTATTTTTCATCTTAGAAATTTGTTACATCAGGCTAAAGTCAAAGCATGAAAAAGTTGCATATTTAAATATTGGTTTTGTATGTATTTAATACTGATAGTCTGATATTCACTAGGTAATATAACAAGATGAATAACATAACAGAAAATGTGTGTTGATTTTATTAGACGTTATAAGGATCCAACAAAAAGTGCTTCTGGCAGTATCTAAGCTTGTTCCCAGTACTCTTTCCACAATATTGCACCAGGACCGAGTGGGAAGAGTACTGGGAATGAGATTTACCCAATAACTCGCAATAACGCGCTTCATCTATAACGCGGTCTCCACTATGGACCCCAACTACCGCGCTATAGCGAGGCTCCACTGTATATATATATATATATATATATATATATATATATATATATATATATATATACATATATACATATATATATATATATATATACATATATACATATATACATATATACATATATACATATATACATATATACATATATACATATATACATATATATTTAACAAATAGAAAATCGCTTGCGTGTCTCTGTACTGTGATACAAACACGAATGACGTGATTTCAACCGGAAAAAATGCCTAGTGGAAACACGAGGCGAAGCCGAGTGTTTTCACACATTTTTTCCGGTTGAAATTGCATCATTCGTGTTTGTATTACAGTACAGAGTCACAAAAGCGATTTTCTATTTGTTTTATAAAATAACTAACCATTTTACGAGGTTAAAAACCAAGGAGAAGCCACCAAAGTGACCGAGACTCAGCTGACGAATGATGGTGTAATCAAATAAATATGCCAGTGATTACGTGAGATTTAACCAAACAGAGCATGCGTTGTACAATATAAAATGAAAATGACGTCAAATGTGTCTCTGTACTCTGAGTGAAAATGGCTCTCATCCAATCAGAGCGTGCGTAGCATACCTGTTATTTTATAAATATATATATATATATATATATACATATATACAGATAGATTTTTGCTTACCTCAAAAGTCTGCAACAGGCTGTTTCATCTAAAAGAATCTTCAGGCAGATGACCATCTGCCTGAAGATTCTTTCTGGTCATCTGCCTGAAGATTCTTTTTTAGATGAAACAGCCTGTTGCAGACTTTTGAGGTAAGCGAAAATCTATATTTGCTCTAACTATATGTTATCGAGCATTCTTTGCATTTAGTAGACCAAAACCCACACGTATACATATATACATATATACATATACATATATACACTCATGTATTCATCATATATATTATATATTCATTATATATAGTGTTTTACTAGAAAATATTCAGTGACATATTTTCCATATCCTCACTAGTGAAGATATCGATGTCATTTACCACATTTTACATTATATATTTTGTTTGAATTTTATCTTCTTGTGGTGAAAATTTATTTTTCTTCAACTTATTTTTTGGTTAATTCCATATTATGCAGAGCCCTGAAATTGACAATCTTCGTATTCAGTGTTTACTGTCCTTTGTGATACTTAAGAAGTACAATCGTGCAGCACATCTCAGGAATAAAAAGGCCAAAGACAAAACACAAGAGGTAAACTAACTGTTTTGTCTTAACCTCCCACTATAAGAAACATATTTCTCACTAAAATTTTGTAAACTTCACCAATGAGAAACTCCTACGATGTTTTTGTTTGAATTTAGGCTAAACAAGAAGTTGACAGTTTACATCTACAGTTACAAAATCTTCTGTATGAAATCATGCATTTGAAAAAAGAAATAAATAAGTGTTTACAATTCAAGTAAGTGATAACATTTCTATAGAGTACATTCTTTTTACAGTAAGAAAAGAAATGTTGGTAGGAAATTTTAGTGCTAAACATGAGCTACATGTAACCACTAGGCTTTTCACACCTTTTTGCATTCATGTCCCCCTCTTTGCTAGATCTAAGGATGAAGAGATTGATTTGATTTCTGAAGAAGAGTTTTGTACTGAAAAAGGTGGAAATACTGTAAGTTAAGAATATTATATTTGAAAGAGTAATGGGCCGCCTTTGAAAATATTTGACTGTACTGTATAATTATGTACAGTATGTAGTGCAGTTATGTACTGCTTTTGAACGGCTTATAATTGTGCTATTTTGTTATGTTATATATTTATAGGATGAAATAGGTAGTGATTCTCACAAACTAATGTTGGCCAGATTGGATTGGGAATTAAAAGAAAGAGTAAGGTAATTAATGGACAAGCAAAAAAGTCTCTTATTCTGTCATTGTGCTAAATACACTAGTTACAGTAAAATTGATTTTGTGCCTAATCCTCCCACTGTCAAACATTTTGTCTGCTGATATACATGTACAGTATAGTAACAAGTCATTACATTGAAGTTGTCAGCCACTGAAAATTGTAAGATACTGTACTGTAAATCTGTAGTATCATCTTACAGTATTAGATTATGCTGAAAATATAAAATGTTGTCACAGTCTAGTAAATAAATATTCAGTCTATTTACTGTGGTCAGTTAGTAGCTCTTGCAAATTGAAGTGAATGTGTAATTTGTTTGGGGTTATTTGGGTTTAGTTTAACAACTAAGAAACAAGATTACGTTGAAACAAAGAAAAAGGTTACACAGGAAATTCAAACAAAGAAGGAGTTTTTAAATAGCTTGGAGCCAAGACTTAGTGCTGTCTTAAAGGTATTACTACGTCAACTGCTTTATATTTTATTTGAATATTATAATTTTAGTGCACATATTGCAATCTTTTTTATGTCTTTTTGGATTTAGGCCACTTTACCCATTCAAGAATATATGGACATTCCATTAGACACACAGAGATCTCAGTACAAAACTGCAAAGTATTTGCCAAGGTACAACACATGAATGTTGATGCTCTATGGTTTGATTTTTTTAAATTTTAATGCGAAGTACACTAAGAAGATTGTCAGATGTTTTGGCAAGCTCATCAGCACAATTTTTTGTGGTATTAATGTGTTGTTTTTTTGTGTTGTTTTAGACCTCTTTATGTCTTGTTTGTTCAATCAACAGCATACCAAGAAGCTTGTGGTAAGGAGGAAAACATCTTTATTATACATTGAAACGGACAAGGTGCCTATATATTTTTATAACAGTGATCATTAATTGTTATGGTTTCTTTAGATCCTGAGTTAAAAGTCAGTATAGTTGGAGATGTTGAAGCAGCAAAGGCTGTGATTGAAGCTAAACCAGGTGGAGTATGAAACGGTGCAACACTTACAGACAAGGGAGAGAGGGGGTCTGGTGAATGAATGTTCCAACAAACAAAGGAAGCAAGCAAGCAAGCAAGCAAGCAAGCAAGCAAGCAAGCAAGCAAGCAAGCAAGCAAGCAAGCAAGCAAGCAAGCAAGCAAGCAAGCAAGCAAGCAAGCAAGCAAGCAAGCAAGCAAGGAGGGAAGGAAGGAAGGAAGGAAGGAAGGAAGGAAGGAAGGAAGGAAGGAAGGAAGGAAGGAAGGAAGGAAGGAAGGAAGGAAGGAAGGAAGGAGGGAGGGAGGGAGGGGGGGAGGGAGGGATGGAAGGAGGGAAGGAAGGAAGGAGGGAGGGAGGGAGGGAGGGAGGGATGGATGGATGGAAGGAGGGAAGGAATGATGGAAGAAAGGGATGAAGGAAGGAAGGAAGGAAGGAAGGAAGGAAGGAAGGAAGGAAGGAAGGAGAGGAAGAGGAGGGATGGAAGGAAGAAAAAATGGAGGGATGGATTGGAGGGTAGAAAGGAAGGAAGGAAGGAAGGAAGGAAGGAAGGAAGGAGGGAGGGAGGGAAGGAAGGAAGGAAGGAAGGAAGGAAGGGAAGAATGATGGAAGGAAGGGAGGAATGATGGAAGGAAGGAAGGAAGGAAGGAAGGAAGGAAGGAAGGAAGGAAGGAAGGAAGGAAGGAAGGAAAGAAGGAAGGAAGGAAGGAAGGAAGGAAGGAAGGAAGGGAGGAAGGAAGGAAGGAAGGAAGGAGAGGAAGAGGAGGGATGGAAGGAAGAAAAAATGCAGGGATGGATTGGAGGGTAGGAAGGAAGGAAGGAAGGAAGGAAGGAAGGAAGGAAGGAAGGAAGGAAGGAAGGAAGGAAGGAAGGAAGGAAGGAAGGACGAAAGGACGAGGTAGTTCCATTGTCCTTCGGCCTTCACTGCATCCGTAGACAAGGCAGTGAACATTAGAAATCCAACTAAGCAACCTGAAATAAATTTAGGAGTTGTTGATATTGGTTATGGTGAAAAGAATGAAGAAGATGAACCAGAAGAAGTGCCCAAGGTTTGTCTTCAACTAATCACAATTGAATCTCACGTACAGTACCTACAGTTTGACTAGTGAACTGAAAACGTTATCGTTACCAAGCTGTATACTACTTAACTCAAAAACAATACATGCCTGTTTATTCTGGTGATGGATTTTGGCTTGAAACACCAGTATCTCGTTCTCTTACATCTCGACAAGTATCACCTTCAAGATTGTTGACCCTAGTTAACTTTCTAAAGCCCCTGGTGTACTTTGGTTTATAGAAACGTCACCATCGTCGTACGACAGACGAAGTTCGGCACGAAGAAAAACTGAAAGCTACTCTAAAGAAACATCCGTTGCAAGTACAGCTGGAGATTGTTTGTAAAGGTATGAAACGACAGTTGCACATGATCCACAAGGCCTCTCTGCTGTTGCTCGACTCACGTCAGATCATTGTTCTGTTTTTAGAAAAAGCGAATGTAGTCCTGTTGTTCAGCTACATCCAAACGCTACAGATTGTCACCGTAACTGTGCAAGTGAAATTTACGAAGGAGACTACTCCACTTGTTTTCTCAGGAAGGTAAGACAGATAAACACAACGCAAACTCATGACCTAACTAGTGTTTTGGCATTGTCATGCTGTCTTTTCCTGACATTTTGTGTTTTTTAGGTCATTGCTTTGTCCAGATTCTGTCTTGACGTGTCTTTTCCCCGAAGATTTTGGTAACACAACTCCTAATCCAGCCAATCACTACCAACTGTCCAACTTGGGGTAGGTTAAAGAAATACCTAGCAAGAGTAAACAACAGTAGCAACAACGACGTCGACGACGACAGCAACAGATCCAACACCACCACCACCAACAACAACAACACCAGCAACAAAAATAACAATAGCAACAACTGCAAGCCAATAACATTGCCGATATAGTGGCAATTTATAGTTTACAGTATATAAATTATGCTTAATGATACAGCAAGTTCACTCTGTTCTGTGCACAAAGTTATCACGTGCTTAGCTGACAGTCGGTACATGACTATCGTGTACACAAACAACCCATTGTCCCAATAATATATACAACCTTTGCCTGTACCACAACAAAGGCACCACACAACTAAGTACTAATCCTAGGTATGCCCATTAGTCACTCCAACCATTCGCACATCTACTTCCCTGGAGTAAGTTACTCTGATACTGCATTAAAATAAGTAATTGTCATTTTTCAATAAAAATGTTTTCGGGGTGGGAAGTGGTGTCCTCCAGGCCACACTTCACCCACGGTGAAGCCCACGCCAGGACATGAGGGCAAGGTCCGATCCAAAAGGAGTGCCAGCTGGGCCCTTGCCCTCACTGCGACCTTGTTCTTTCCGTTTTCTGAGGGCCCTTACCCTCAGAACTGCACTTTCCGTCACCCTAACTGTGCCACAAAAATTGTGTATAATCATTAATGTAGTAACAACACAAGCAGTGAAAATTAATAACTTATAAAATAGGTTTTAATTCTTTGAATTTTGTTTGGTTGAAAGGATAAAAGACTTTTCTTCCCACATACTTAAAATTGGACATCCTTACAACTGGGTGCAGAAGTTATGTGGTATTACCTTTCCTTCTTTGGACTCAAAAACACCAGATGTAAGTTTTGCGTTATTACGTTGGTGATAGTAGTGGTGATGATGGTGGTAGTGGTGGTGGTGATGATGGTGATGGTGGTGGTGGTGATGATGGTGGTGGTGGTGATGATGGTGGTGATGATGGTGGTGGTGGTGATGATGGTGGTGGTGGTGGTGATGATGATAGTAGTGGTGGTGATGATGGTGGTGATGGTGGTGGTGGTGGTGATGATGGTGGTGGTGATTATGGTGGTGGTGGTGATGGTGGTGGTGGTGGTGATGATGATGGTGGTGGTGATGATGGTTGTGATGATGATAGTGGTGGTTGTGGTGATGATGGTGGTGATGATGACGATGGTGGTGGTGGTGGTGATCATGATGGTGATGATGATGATGGTGGTGGTGGTTGTGATGATGGTGGTGGTGGTGGTTGTGATGATGGTAGTGGTGGTAGTGATTGTGGTGATGTGATCATGATTGTGGCGGTGGTTGTGATGATGGTGGTGGTGGTTGTGATGATGGTAGTGATGATTGTGGCGATAGTGGTGGTAATGGTAGTGGTGATGATGATGGTGGTGGTGACGGTGATGATGGGTATGGTATGGGTATGGGGGTCCCAAACTTCATTCTTTGTTCTTGATCTCCTCTAGGCTCTCCTGGTTGAACAGTCACTCGGTGCTTCCCACATGGAGTGTTCAGTGAAAGCGTTAAAGTCAAGAATCTTGACCAGAGTTTCATTACAGAGTCAGTTGCGTTCTCTCGGTGAGTCGAGTCCCACTAGTACAAAAAATAACGGTGGCCGTATTATTCTTTACACACATCAACGAAACTTCTTTAGTTTATGAGCATTTTAGTTTCCCAGCAAAGGAATAACGACAAAGGCTTTACAAATGACCTTTATATAACGGGCGCTGTTATTACCAAAACGTATACTGTCGATATTAGTGGCCGTTGTCGAAAGGAAGTTTTCAATTTCTAATCATAAAAAATAAAAATTTTTTTTTCCCAGAGTCTCTGAATATCTTAGTAAGCAGTAATGGAGAACGATTATTTCCTGTGAAAAGTTTAAGTAAATTAGATTCATGGACTCCGTTAACACTCTCCGATTTTTTGGTAAAATTTTAATCTTCTTTTGTAGTTGCAACTTTTTCCTTCTTCATCGTTTTTTTTTTGCCGACTAGCTAATGTACTACTGTTCTTTTTTTGTTCAGGATTTACCCTTTGTTGATAAATCTTCGGCAGAACTTGAAAGTATTACAGAAAACGATATGCTGTTCCTAGCAACGTTTTCAAAGAACAAAGGTGAAATATATCAATAGTGAGATAAAAGTAGCGTGCTGCGTAGGCAGTGTAGAAACAACAATCGAAATATAGTAAGGTTAGATATACTGCCGAAACAGAGAACGTAGGAATCTAACGTTTCGAGCGAAGGCCCTTCGTCAGAGGGAAACGTGGAAGATTCCTACGTTCTCTGTTTCGGCAGTATATCTAACCTTACTGTATTTCGAAAGGTGAAATATAGTTATACGTAATATTTAAAGGCCGACAATGAGGACTAGACCAGGTTTTCAAGTACGAGGAATTCGTTCCAGTCCGAGGCGAATGATCACTTAGTGTATTCCCAAATCAGTTAATGTATATTATTGTTATTCTCATGGCTCTTGGCGTCATATTTCAAGTCCTATAGGACTAGAAATATTATTATTTTCTAGTCCTTGAATTGGAAATAACATTTCTAGTCCTCTTTCCAGTACTTCCCTGGCATTTCAAGTCATATCACGTGGTAGAATTCAGCGCTTGTGATTGGTTGATTATTTATGAATTATTAATGAGTTTGAGAATTTTAAGTAAAAACTGTTGAAACTGCTGGGAGCGTTTCTTGCCAAGATATTTTAGGCGAATCTTAACCCAGTTTAATTTCTCAGTTACGTTGGAGGAGTGTTAATGTTTCAGCTGGGGTTTTTCCTTCTTTTTCAGTAAAACTGAATGTTGCTGTTATTGTTCTTTCGGATTATCCAGTCAGACCTCCTTTGTTTACTGTGGCTGTCTCCGCCAATGGAACTTATTTAAAAGATGATTATGTCAGGGTTAGTGCTGGAGGGAAGTTGCGAGAGAGGACGGGGCAGCGAAGGGAGTGAGGGAGGGACGGAGGTGCGAAATAATGAGGGAAGGAACTAGGAAGAAGGGACGGTAGAAAGAAAGAAAGAAAGAAAGAAAGAAAGAAAGAAAGAAAGAAAGAAAGAAAGAAAGAAAGAAAGAAAGAAAGAAAGAAAGAAAGAAAGAAAGAAAGAAAGAAAGAAAGAAAGAAAGAAAGAAAGAAAGAAAGAAAGAAAGAAAGAAAGAAAGAAAGAAAGAAAGAAAGAAAGAAAGAAAGAAAGAAAGAAAGAAAGAAAGAAAGAAAGAAAGAAAGAAAGAAAGAAAGAAAGAAAGAAAGAAAGAAAGAAAGAAAGAAAGAAAGAAAGAAAGAAAGAAAGAACTGAAGGGAGGAGAAGGAAGAAAGCAGAGAATGGGAAATTTTACGGTTTACCGTACGCGAGTAATTCAGCGATTCCTATGACACCAAGCGAGATTAATTTGATGACCTAACCCAAACGAAAACCCTAACCCTAATCGACTTATTTTATACGCTTACCGACCCACTAACGTGTTTATTGCCTAGCTTTATACGCTAACCTGGCACAGTGATGACTCGGGTACGGTAAAGTGTAAATACCCAGAGAATGAATGAGGAAAGGAAGGGATAGAATCAGTGAGGGAGAGAAGAGGAAAGCGAGAAAGAGAATGATTATATTACTCTTATTTTTTATTGTATGCATGTTTGATTTTAGGCGTTAGAAACAGAAGTGAATGTCTTTTACGAGGAACTATTTGCTGGGGATTGCAGAGATAATTTACTTTCAAATCAACTGAGGAGATTGCAGGTATTAACTAAAGCTTGCTGTACTACAAGAGTTTGGAAATACTGAGTATAGTCAAAGAAGTTTTGTTTCAAATGTTTTTGCATCGTTTAGTGAAAATTTTTAATATCTTTTCAGATGTGTTTCGATATCTACAACGATACGAATTCGGCGAACGAGAAGGGTCGGCCAAACTACGAGTTTTTAATCTTACGAACCAAACGGTAAGATAATTAGATATTGTATTGTGGTGTGGTGTGGAACAGCGCATGTCAGACAAAAGCTTACAATAGGCGACTTTCAGGGTGTTGCGCGCGCATCATTTTTCAAAAAAACTGGCAAGCTCCCCTCAAAGTAAACATACTATTTAAAATAAACAAAGTATAGATACAGTTTCTGGATATTTAACACTGTTATTCTGCTGTTGTTGGCTCGCTAGCAAGTCTGTTTGCCATTGTTTACTTTGTGGAGAGCCCGCCAATTTCTTTGCGAAACGATGCGCGCGCAACACCCTGAAACTCGCCTATTGTTTTAATTTTTCGTTAAAAAAAATTATTAATGAGTTAATGGCCCTCCTCTCACGTAAACCATACATCGACAGGCAGATGGATCTCTTCAGAGGGCCGTATAGGTTTCTTAGGAAAACTAGCTTTCTTCTATGTGAACATTTAACAATCTCTAAGACGAGAAGAAAGGGGTTATTTTTTTTGGAAACTCTAGTTTCTACGTCGATCTTTAATATATATAGGATATTACATGGCGGCGCGGAGATATGAATTTTATCTTCGAGTGGGGGCAAACAATATTTTACGAATGAGCGCAGTGAATGAGTAGAATATTGTTTTTGCCACGAGAAGATAAAATTCATATCTTCAAGCCACCGTGTAATGTTCTTTTTATTATATAGATTCAATGCAAAAAGCGGTAAATTCCAAATGACGTCATCGATATCTTCACTAGTGAGGATATGGAAATAGCTCGCATCTATATAATAAAACCAGAACCTTCTCTAAATTTCTCATGTTATTTATTTCAGAGGTCGGGATAGAGCACTGCCTTTGAAGTACGATGATGATCATGGTTGCTTCACTCATCGATGTAAAGAAATGAACTTTTCCTGATCCCAAAACGTTCGTCCCTATACACCTGTGGAGACTGGATGGGATTCTTTCAACATCCCTTTGGTTTCACATGAAGTTGCTCTTCCAAGTTATACAGGAATGAACAAGCGATACAGACGAATGATAAATGAACGAAATAGCTTTGTTTATATCCATAGAGCTGTGTGTGTGTCTTTCTACTAGAGAATGTATTTTTAACGTTGTGTTTTAGGATAACTTTTATGTGCGTCTGAATTTTGCAATTTTTTGTGTCCCTTGACACCCCAACAAAAAATCGACCGCCTAGCTTTTTTGGAAAAACATTTGACGACATATTTTGGGAAGTTGAGTCCTTCCTTTTAGGGACGGACGTGCTTCATAACGAGGCCAAAAAGAATCATATGTCTACCGGTCGCGCAATCTCTCCACCCCCACCCCCCATCCCACCAGCTCGATCTGCTTGCAAAATTATTGGTAGACCTGAAAACTAGGTTTGCTTGGTTACGGCACGGGGGGAGAAGGCAAGAAGAAAAGACTCAGTACTCCTGCTGGAAACTGAGGCTATATGTGAAGACTGGAATCGACTAAAGAATAATAGATGGTTAGAAAGGGTTTTAGTAGGATATGTTGGGGTAAGATGGGGCATGCGAAGCACTATAGTAAAGACTAAATGAAGTACTTCGACGGCTAAAGTCAACGCGTTGTCCAAAGCGTTCAGTGGAGTGGAGAGTGCAGTGTATGTTGAACGGAAAAGAGGGGAAAAAATAGAGAAAAAACATCGTTTTGTCGCCATTGACTTGTGTGAATTGAGGAAGAAGACCTCTAGTTAACAATGAGTACTGATGATTTATACGCAAGTCAAGAAGAAGAAGACCCAGAAGGCCAAAAGGTGAGTGAATTAAAATTGTTGCTGACGTAAACGTGAAATGTGAAACTATTGCACGTGTTCTAGGCTAGATTTTCTCACGATTTGTACTCCTTTTTTGTCTCGTTTGGTTTCTTGGAATGTATCATACTTTGGGGTCGGGATAATACAGTATTTTTTGCTCAAAAGTCAGGTGTTCAACGTTATTAACTGATTTGAAAACTAGATCTGATCTACAGTTTCTAGATCCACAATAATCAAAGTAAAAAGTGGAATTAAAATAAATATATAAATACATACAAATAGATATATACAAATATATATATTTAATATATGTATATATATAATCGTTATAAAGATCTATCTGTATTGTTGAATTTCAGCTCACTTTTTAGATCGTGGATCAGAGGTTTGTTGCCAAGTTCAAATTATGTTTTCAAATTCAGAAGTTGATTATGAAGTTCAATTTGAAGTTTGAATATCTGATTCCAAGTTTGCTCTTTGTGGAAAACCTCTGGTTGACCATTTCTTTTGGAAAATATGTGATTAATCATTTTATAATTACAAAGTCAAAGAATAGACGCAAAGTGGAACTTCAAATCAAACATTTGAACTCCAAAAATGAAAATGAACTTCGAACTAGTCAACTTCTGAATTTGGAAAAATACTGTAATTTGAAACTTGGCGATGAACTTTTGAACTACATGCTGCCAAGTAAGCAAAATAACATGATTATGCAATTAGTAGCCAATCAAATGCCTAGTTCAATACGAACTTGTGAACCTCTGAATGAACTTCTGAACCTCCAAACAAACTTCTCAACATTTCCATTAATAGCGACCTGAAACTGACTATAATTTTTTTAAATCTTAAAATAACAGGAGGTGTTTGGAAATAGTGAAGAAGAAAAACATCAAGAAGATGAAGCTAATACTGAGGATGAATATCAAAGTGATGATGATGGTGCAGGAGATGTGGATGTTGATGATAATCTAGAGGATCAAGAGGAATATAAAGATCAAGGGGATGATCGGGGAGGTGATGAAGAGAGAAATATAGGTGATGGGGAAACTATGGGAGGAAAAGAAGAGATGGATTATGACAAGGACGAGTATAACGAGGATGATTATGAAGAGGAAGAGGATTACGGGGAGGAGGAAGGAGATTATGAGGAGGAAGAGGGAGATGGCAATGAAGAATATGAAGATGCAGAAGATTATCAAGATGGACAGGAACAAGATAATGGGGGAAAATACAAAGAGGATGTTGAAGAGGATGAAAAGGATAGTAAAGGGGAAGAGGAGGAAGAGGATGAGGAGGAAGAGGAAGAGGATGAGGAGGAAGATGATGAGGATGAAGAGGAAGAGGAGGAAGGGGATGAGGAGGAAGAGGATGGGGATAGAAAAGATGACAATAAAGTAGATGGGAATGAAGAGAATGCGGAGGATGGCCACAACGAGGATTATAGGGAAGAGGATGATGGGCCGGATGTTGTGGTTGAAGAAGAAGAATATGAAGATGTTGAGGAAGAGATTGGTGTTTTGGTGAAACAAGATGAAAACAATATTGGAGAGAACCAAGTGGAAGAAGGAGAAGTGGATGGATGAGGAGAAGTGGATGAAGGAGAAGTGGATGATGCCTGGGAAGAAACCAGCTTGAATAAAGATGAGTCATCCAAAAATGATAAAGAGGTAAATAAAGCAGGTTGAACAAGTTGTTTATTCAATCCTAACCAAAGTTAAATTATTCTTCAAAGAAAGTTCAAGATATGGAAGAAAAAAAACAAGAAAAAAAATGAAATGGTTATTATTGTAAAATAAGTTTTAACTCTTTCCCTGCTAGAGTTCTTCTCTTGACAAGTAAAATTGTCTGGCCAGAGTAAAATACTAAAAGGCCACCATGGTAGGGAAAGGGTACCCTGCAAGTCAGAGCCACTTTCCGACCTACGCAAGCTTTGGGGGAAAGCGGGCTCTTCCAACAAACTCGATCTTTGCCCCAAGTTTGGGGTGAGTCAGTCAGGTTTTAAACTGGTCAAACAAGTTCTAGTTTATGAATACGCGTAAGCAGGAAAATAGCAAGTAATGTGTTAGAGCCTGGGCCCAAAATAGTATCTTGGCAACCATTCACGCATGCTCAAAAAGAAATATCAAGTTTGTTGGCAGAGCCCACTTTCCCCCGAAGCCTGCGTAGGTCGGAAAGGGGCTCTGACTCGCAGGGTATGGAAAGGGTTAACGAGATAATTTTTAACCCTTGATGAGTAGAATCATCTGGTATTAGCTGGAGTAAAATACTAAAAGCCACTATGGTAGGGAAAGGGTTAGTATGCCTTAAAATATGTTTTGTAGAGCTGTCAAACAAAACATCTAAGGCAAAAAAAAATACCTGGGTTTCCATTTTCCTGACCCTACCTAGTTTTTTGCTGGCAAAATGCTGACCCTAATCTTTTTATTGAATTTTTAAAGAGCATGCGCCTGAGTTGCAGCATGATTTGCATCTTGGGATAGCAAGTGTGGTGTCCGAACCTGGTAATGTGCTCAAAATTAGCTTTAATAGATGTGCTAGCATGATTGACATTTGGGGTTGGAAAGAATATAGTTATTCTTAGACACTAAATTAAAAAAAAAGTTAAAAAAAAATCTGACCTACACCCTACCTAAGTTTTTGTGAAGAGAAATAGGAAACCCAGGTATTATTTTTTTGGCCTAATGACATTGAGTTTAGGTCAGATAAAGCGACTTTATTTATCTATTGAGGGTAACATGACAGTGTTTAGATGTTTCTTGATTGGGGCCAGTTTATAGAGTTAACTAGGGGAAACTGTGATGTCTGATATTTTGAGGTTTAGATCAGTTCAGAAATAGGATGGTTTCTGTTCTTTATGTAGAAAGAACTGGATGTGAAAGATTTTTCAACCATGAAGTTTTGGGCTCATGACAATCGATGGATGGGTGACACACAAGAAGTCGAGAGGTATTGTAGACTTACATATACTGTTATACATCAATTTTCAGTTATGTAAACTTTAAAGAATTTTTCAGTTCATAGCTGAGATAGAAATGGGGTAATGTGATGCTTTGAAAATTTTTTTGCAAAATTTGTTTTTATGTAAAAAAGTGGTGGGCTTATTCATTCAGATTTACTGTCGTGGCAAAGGAAGTGTTCTGTAAAATATTGTTGCAATATATTTGTCAAGTTGAACAATTCATTTGATAAGATTCATTGACAACTTTCTGTCTTGAATTTGATTGGTGTTTGGCAAATAATTCTGTTTCTTATTGGTTGTTTAAAAACCAGAAACCAATCAAGTTCGAAACAGGAAGTTAGCAATAATTTTCATCAAATGAATTGGTCAACTTGAGGAATATATTGCAACGATATTTTAGGAACGCCTCTATATTTGCCACAACAGTAAGAGCCTGGTACTTCTATACAGGCCCTGGGGGGGGGGGGGGGGGGGGCAGCTGGAAGTATGGCAGCACTGGTTTTGTAGTCCATTACTGTACACTGTGTATTTTTTTTCTGATAGGATTAATGCCAGGAACAGGAAACTTTGGGATAAAACTGATGTAAAATGGGATCATGATAAATATATTGAAGCTGATCAAGGCCCAAAAACTAAAGAAGAACTGGAGGTACTGTATTTTAAGTGTGTCTCATCATGTTGTGTGAGGCAGATTTCAGAGTTGAACTCGTAACTAGTTATATTATTTGTTTTTCAGGAATCTCGTCGATTTACAAAATTTCTTAACAACAGGCAACAACGTCAGCGTAATCCTCGTTTGCTGAAAGATTTCATAAAGGATAATAGGCAATGAAATTGATAGATATTACGTTGTGTTGAATAATTCAGAATTTTATTTTGTTGTGTGTTGTATAAATGTGATTCTCATAAATGCATAGTGCAACTTTGTGGTGTGATGTACATGTAGTATGGTGTGTGGTACTGTGGTGAGATGTGGTGTGGTGTGGTGTAAAGTAATGCAATGTGCAGTAGTGAAGTGTGGTGTGGTGAGATGTGGTGTTAGGTGTGGTGAGGTGTGTGGTGTGATGTTGTGTGGTGAGATTGGTGTGACGTCATGTGTGGTGTTGTGTGGTGAGGTGTGATGTCATGTGTGGTGTGGTGAGGTGTGATGTCATGTTTGGTGTGGTGAGGTGTGATGTCATATGTGGTGAAGTGTGATGTGATGGCATGTGTGGTGAGGTGTGGTGAGGTGTGGTGTGGTGAGGTGTGGTGTGGTGAGGTGTGATGTCATGTGTGGTGTGGATTGGTGTGTCATGTGTGGTGTGGTCTGGTGAGGTGTGATGTCATGTGAGATGTGATGTATTGTGGTGACATGTGATGTCATGTGTGGTGAGGTGTGATGTCATGTGTGGTGTGGTGTGGTGAGGTGTGATGTCATGTGTGGTGTGGTGTGGTGTGGTGAGGTGTGATGTCATGTGTGGTGTGGTGTGGTGTGATGTCATGTGTGGTGAGGTGTGATGTCATGTGTGGTGAGGTGTGATGTCATGTGTGGTGTGGTGTGGTGAGGTGTGATGTCATGTGTGGTGAGGTGTGATGTCATGTGTGGTGTGGTGAGGTGTGATGTCATGTGTGGTGTGGTGAGGTGTGATGTCATGTGTGGTGTGGTGTGGTGTGGTGAGGTGTGATGTCATGTGTGGTGTGGTGTGATGAGGTGTGATGTCATGTGTGGTGTGGTGTGGTGTGGTGAGGTGTGATGTCATGTGTGGTGTGGTGTGATGTCATGTGTGGTGAGGTGTGATGTCATGTGTGGTGAGGTGTGATGTCATGTGTGGTGTGGTGTGGTGAGGTGTGATGTCATGTGTGGTGAGGTGTGATGTCATGTGTGGTGTGGTGAGGTGTGATGTCATGTGTGGTGAGGTGTGATGTCATGTGTGGTGTGGTGTGGTGTGGTGAGGTGTGATGTCATGTGTGGTGTGGTGTGATGAGGTGTGATGTCATGTGTGGTGTGATGTCATGTGTGGTGAGGTGTGATGTCATGTGTAGTGAGGTGTGGTGTGGTGTGATGTGGTGTGGTGAGGTGTGATGTCATGTGTGGTGAGATTGGTGTGATGTCATGTGTGGTGTGGTCTGGTGAGGTGTGATATCATGTGAGGTGTGATGTGTTGTGGTGAGGTGTGATGTCATGTGTGGTGTGGTGTGGTGTGGTGTGGTCTGGTGAGGTGTGATGTCATGTGAGGTGTGATGTGTTGTGGTGAGGTGTGATGTGGTGCATGTGATGGAGTATGGTGTGATGTGTGGTGTGATGTATGGTGATATGTGGTGAGGTAAGGTGTAATGTGGTGTGGTGTCATGTAAAGTGATAGCATGTGCTCAGATATGTTTTATTTCGGCCAGTACATTCCAGGCCACATTTCATGTCTGTTTTCCCCCCCTTGCTTTCCACAGGCGCTACGAGTCACGGGATGAGAATTCTGAGAAACCAAGACAGAACGAAGAGCAGATAGGTGAGAGGAACAGAAATAGACGACGAGACTTCAACGATGATGGAGGGAGAGGACGTGGAGATCATAGAAATGAAAATGAGATCTGGAATGAGAACAGAGAGCAACGGTTTGAACGACCACGAAATAAAGAAACAACTGATCAACGCCAAGAGACTAGAGAGAGGCGAGGCGAACAGAGATCAGGAGGACAGAGGAGGGAATATGGTGACTATGAAAGAGAAGTAAAGAGGGAAAAAGGAAGGGGAGGAGGGTTCGGGAAGCCAGCTGCAAGGAATCGAAGAGAATCCGACGAGCGTGAAGGTGGCGGTGAAAGAAGAGACAACCAAAGGCAATCAGGAGAATATCGACAACGTCGTGATCATTATGAAGACGAAGGAAGGAGAGAGGAAAGGGGGGAGAAGGAGCCTAATAAAGGTCGAGGACGTTTTGGTAATTATGAAAATAAAGAGAATGAGCAAAGAGATCAGGGTAAAGGGCGACGAGAACGTGGTGCTTATGAAGATGAAGAGAAAAGAGAGACAAACTGGGGTAGAAATCGAGGAGAACGCGTCGATCGTGAGGGTGAAGAGAAAAGAAGCTTGGAAAAAGGTCGAAGAGACCGCGTCGATCGTAAAGATGAAGAGAAAAAAGGACGGGATTGGGGGAAAGGTCGAAGAGAACGTGGCGATCGTGAGGACGAAGAGAAGACAGAAAGCAGAGACGAGAGAAGACCAAGGCAATTTGGAAGACGCCACGACGATCACGAACATGAAGAAATAGCAGACAGAAGAAACGAGAAGCCAGACCGAAATCGTAGGAATCGTGAGGAAGGCGAGGGGAAATTCGAGAAAAGAACAAACAGAAACCGAAACGAGCATGATAATTACGAAGATGAGAAACCAGCACGATGGTCTGAGAAACGAAATAATCGAAATGATTTTGAAGAAGATAAAGACAGAAAACGAAAAGACAGAAGAGATAAAAGATCAGATGAACGCCAAGTGGTTGATGAAGAGTTGGATGAAGAAAGACCTGCTAAAGTGAAAGACGAACAGAAACCTCGGGAACGACAAATGGAAGTCGTGGACCAGAGAGACGGCCGTGAAAACGGGAGACGAGGCGAGGATGAAGCGAGCAATCGTCGAAGACGACCAAAAGATACTGAGAGTGATGATGAAAACGAAATGGAAGAAAAGACGAAAAAAGAAGATCGAAGGAAAAAAGACGAGAAGCCACGAGAGAAGTATGTTTGTTTGTTTGTTTGTTTGTTTGTTTGTTTGTTTGTTTGTTTGTTTGTTTGTTTGTTTGTTTGTTTGTTTGTTTGTTTGTTTGTTTGTTTGTTTGTTTGTTTGTTTGTTTGTTTGTTTGTTTGTTTGTTTGTTTGTTTGTTTGTTTGTTTGTTTGTTTGTCTCCTGGTCTGTTTGTCTCCTAGTCAGTCAGTCAGTCAGTCAGTCAGTCAGTCAGTCAGTCAGTCAGTCGGTCGGTCGGTCAGTCAGTCAGTCAGTCAGTCACGATCACTCTGTCTGTCGTCTGTCTGTCTGTCTGTCTGTCTGTCTGTCTGTCTGTCTGTCTGTCTGTCTGTCTGTCTGTTTGTCTGTCTGTCTGTCTGTCTGTCTGTCTGTCTGTCTGTCTGTCTGTCTGTCTGTCTGTCTGTCTGTCTGTCTGTCTGTCTGTCTGTCTGTCTGTCTGTCTGTCTGTCTGTCTGTCTGTCTATCTGTCTATCTGTCTGCCTGCCTGTCTGTTTATCTTATTGTTTATTTGCCTGCCTATCTGTTGGTTTGTCTGTCTGTCTGTCTGTCTGTCTGTCTGTCTGTTTATTTGACTGGGTTTTTTTCTATCTGACTGCTAATTGACTAGTTTTCATTTCCCCAGCCGTAGATTGCCTACATTCAAACATGTGTCGATATTTTTGTTGCTAGGAGCAAGGAAGCGTCACCTGAATCGCGGGCTCCGCGGAAGTGGAGTGAGATGAGAAGTCAGGGCATTGGGCGCGGCAAGAAATTGGCTAAGCCAAAGAAAACAGCAGCCGACTTTGCGCGCGAAAATGAACTGGAAAGAAAACGACAGGAAAGTGAAAAACAGAAAGAGGAACAAGAACAACAAGAAGAAGTAGTTGTGGAGGAAGAGGAATCTGGAAGATATTCTGGTAAGCAACTTTTCTTCATGATATTTTTAAAATACTTTTTGTGGCGCATTTATGTAAAATTTAGATTATTATATAGCACAAATTACTTCCGGTAAAATAACGCGCTGTGATTGGTTACTTTCGCTGACGTGGCGAGATTTCTCCGTAATGCCGCGGGCATTGTGAAAATTGTTAATGCCCTACGATTGGAAACAAACAAAACATCCTAATAAGAAAGTTATTATAAATAAGTTTTGTGGAAACACCACGTAAAATATTTCTTTGCTAAGCTTTCGGCCTGTTGACTCAGGCCTTCATCAGAGCAAGGCCTGGGTCAACAGGCCGAAAGCTTTGCAAAGAAATATTTTACGTGGTGTTTCCACAAAACTTATTTGTATTACATTATCGCCATGAAAACTTTCAAAGAATTAAGAAAGTTATTGCTACAAAAACGACGAAAATAAAGTAAAATTTTAGTATCCAGACGAGAAAGAAACAACAGAAAATAACGCTAGTCCCGGTGTTTTGACGAAGTTAAAGGAAGCGAAGACCAAGAAATACAAGATTGATTTTGTAATAAAAAGTGCCATATAATAAACTACTTAATAACCTCGACCGTTCAGTCTTTTACGGTGAAATATCAAACCTCGGCCTTGAACGTATTAATCTCGCTGTCGCTTGGTTAACACAGCAAGACCTTGGTTTGATATTTTACCGTAAAGTCTGGATCTCATATGTCGCCCATGGTCGCCCATGGTCGGCGATTCGTGATTTAGATGCATGTTAAAACGGGAAGTGCAGCAGCATGTTAAGTAATAAAGAACAACTGAACAATGCAGAAAAGCAGTGCTTTTATTCTTTTACTTAACATGCATCTAAATCATAACCAGGCTTAAAGACTTCACTCTTGGTTATTAAGTAGTTAATAAACGTTTGTGGAATTCTCCACGAGTATAGATAGTCTTAGTCTTCAGAAAGTTTCTAGCTCCAACTCTAGTTTATTTCTACACGGCAAGAAGTGTGAAAACTTTAATAACTCCAAGCTAAAAATTCTAAACAGTCTATTATTTATCTCTTTGCAGATGCTGGAAGTACAAGTGATAAATATGTAGTAAGTTAATGTTGTAATAGATTAAGGGTTCACAGGGTTCTCCCTTTGATGAGTAAAATCGTCTGGCGTTAGACAGAGTAAAACAATAAATGAACCATTTTTGACCAGCTCAGGCAGGAATGGGTTAATCACTTGTTAACTCATTGCTGCCTAGGATGTCTGAGAATTCTCTCTTTGATGAATAAAATCATCTGGCGTTAGACAGAGTAAAACAATAAAGGGACCCTTTATCACTTGTTAACTATTGTTGCCTAGGATGTCCGAGGGTTCTCTCTTTGATTACAAAATACTTGCATGTATTAGAAGGTGCTTGCTTATTTGAATCATCACGTTGTGTAACGATAGTCAAGAAATATATAGCTCATGAGTTATAGGTCATATGATTTGTGGTTTCACGAAGTTTGGTTTTCATTTACTTTTTTTCTAGTCTGATGGTGAGTACGATGGTGACGAAATGGAGAATGTGACATGTAAGTGAAATGAACAAACTACACATGTTTAATATTTTGTTAGTAGGGCAATTCATATGATAGCAACAAGAGCTGACTTGATGTATTTTCCCAAGATCAAGAGTCGGGCTCGTAATTTAAACATAGGGGGGCCAAGTGGACAATGCTATTTAAACATTGTTCAAATTCACAACACGTTTACACTACATAATATGCATGATAAAGCGTAGGACCCATAGCATCTGCTGCCGTGTTAAGCCAACCTTTCTTTCATCACGTTCAGACGAACCTGAACCCATACAGGCAGTTGTTGCTGGTGGTGCTGGTGCTGGTGGTAAGAAGCGGTACTCTTCTCAACGTCAAAGAGGGGTAATGACAACAGGACAAGAAACACATATGCAACCAGTAGCAATGCCTGAAGTTTCGCCAAGAGAACCACAAATTGTCTACGTCAGTCAGCAAGGTAATAACGTACTTTTTGCTTGGTTTTTATTTGTCAACTATGTTGTTTTTTGTACTTTTCTTTCTGTGTGTCTGTCTGTTTGTCTGTTCGTCTGTTTGTTTGTTTGTTTGTTTGTTTGTTTGTTTGTTTGTTTGTTTGTTTGTTTGTTTGTTTGTTTGTTTGTTTGTTTGTTTGTTTGTTTGTTTGTTTGTTTGTTTGTTTATCTGTGTGTTTGTCTGTTCGTTTGTTTGTTTGTTTGTTTGTTTGTTTGTTTGTTTGTTTGTTTGTTTGTTTCTGTCTGTCTGTCTGTCTGTCTGTCTGTCTGTCTGTCTGTCTGTCTGTCTGTCTGTCTGTCTGTCGGTCGGTCGGTCTGTCTGTCTGTCTGTCTGTCTGTCTGTCTGTCTGTCTGTCTGTTTGTTTGTTTGTTTGTTTGTCTGTCTGTCTGTCTGTCTGTCTGTCTGTCTGTCTGTCTGTCTGTCTGTCTGTCTGTCTGTCTGTCTGTCTGTCTGTCTGTCTGTCTGTCTGTCTGTCTGTCTGTCTGTCTGTTTGTTTGTTTGTTTGTTTGTTTGTTTGTTTGTTTGTTTGTTTATGATAAGACGAAACCATTGCATCTAAGTAACTAATATGAATCTGTCTGTCTGCTTGCCTGTGTCCCTGTCCTTTCACACTTTGTTGTGAAGACCAATATATAGTGTACATTTATATAATTTGTTTTATTTTTCAATTAAGGTTACCCTCAGCCAGGAATGTATTTTACACAACAACCCACTCTTTCTCAACAAGGTTAGATATGTCGTTATTTTTAAGCATAATTCGTGTTTAGAATTCAAAAGCTTTTTTAAACAAGAGCGACATTTTAAAGTACTTATAAACCCAATATGATATTACTGCAGATGGATTCTATTTAATGTGTATAGTTGAATGCCAAAATATTTTTTGATTTGAACTTTTATTTGTTGTTATATTGAGGTTTGTATTTCCAAAATGGTAATGAGGATGACGTCTATGTAGGCATAATTTGCATACGCAGTGTTCCGTTACAGCAGAAATATTGCCCAATTCACATATTAATGGAATACTTGAATAGTATATATTCTATATTTTATCAGTTTTTCATTAAAATCTTCAAGCGGTTTATCATAAGAACTGAAGAAAAAAACACACAAATTCCTACATTGACATCATCCTCATTAACATTTTGGAAATACAAACCTCAATATAACAACAAATAGAAGTTCAAGTCAGAAAATATTTTGGCATTCAACTATTCACGTTATATATATAGAATCGATATCAGTAATACACACGTAAAAATCTCCCAGCTTGTCAACAGGATGTGTTCGCAACAGGCTTGTAGCAAGGCTGGGAACAAGTTGTAACAATGCTGTTCATTCAAGAAGCTGCTACAACCTTGTTAGCATCAATCTGTTAACAACTTGTTGAGTGCAGAGCGATAACAGGTTGTTGGAACAACTTGTCATCAGTCTGTTGGAGTCATCAGCCTTGTTACAAGTTGTCAACAACCTGTTACAGACATGTTAACAGACTGGAACAGCCAGTGCGAACACGTGATGATGACAGCCTGTTGAACAGCCTTGTAACAACTTGCTTGCAGGTATGTAACAGCTTGTGCGTTTTTACGCGTGTATCTTATTTGAGTTTATAGACACTTTAGGGCTCATTGATACGCGATAAACTTAACTCGATTTACTTTAAACTTTTACTTTCGTTTTACTTTTCTTTTCTTCAACCAGAAATCAATCCAGCTATGCTACGCCAAGTAATCATTCAAAATAGCCCCTATGCTATGCCGCCCCCGGCAGGTGGTCCTCCCGGAGAATATGTACCGAATATGGCCGCAATGCCCCCAGGACAATACGACCCTTCACAAAACTATCCCGATCCGAACGCTGGGTTGGTGTATAACCCTCAACAGTAAGTCATTTTTGGTGAATATATGTCATGTATTTAAGTTAATATGTCAACCTATTTTATGCATTTCACATTATTTTCCAAGAATTTTGTGGACCTTTTTTTAGATTTTCTTAGAATTTTATGGATTTTCAGAAATTGTGATGGATTTCGATTTAAGAGTTTTTCAAAAAAATTCAGATTGCGGACTTTCTAAGAATTAATCAAAAATGTTATTTTCAATGTAGGTTTCAGATGGTTCCTAATATGCAAAGTTTTATACCACAGCAGGTGAGTTGTACGTGAAATATTAGGGAAGGAACGGCACAAGCTGTTAGTTTACTTAGGCGTTCCCTCATGTTGTCGAAGATAGTTAAAAAATAAGCTGGTTGCTTTTTAAAGGTCTTACAAAATACGTAAAGCATACAATATACGATGTCCTGGTCCATGGTTTCTTTTAAGTGCAGTAACTTAATTGTCGTCCTCCTAGCTTGCTTAAAGTGCTTATATCACTTGTGGGGTTTTAATGATTTGAATAGAGCAAAAAAAGTCAGTTAATAAGTCATTTTGCCGTTTTTGATTTAGTCAATTAGTTCCGGACATATTGGCTTCTGAATATGCCAATTTTCAAAAATTTTCGTCGTTCATTTTAACACCTTGGTGGCCTGGGACTCAGGAACGAGTCAATCCAAAACAACTACGTTTCGGCTTATTGATTCACAAAAACACATATATATTTGACTGAAAAATCGAAATGTCGAGCTCACACCCGTTTTCCAGTACGCACATTGATTCCAACTAAGAAGACAGTCGTTTTAGGTTCCTGAGTCCCATGCCCCCGTGTTTAAAACTGAACGACGGAAATGTTTGGCGTAAGACCCAAATTGGCATGTTTTTAAAGGCCTATATCGCAGAAACTATTAAACTAAATCAAAAACGGCAAAATAACTTATTAACTAACTTTTTTTTATCTATTTAAATATGTTAAAACCCCACAAGTGATTTTAGCACTTTAAGGTGCCACAACGTCGTCTTGAAAACGTGAAAACGCTACAGTTGAACGTTGTATGTGCAACGAGGACGGTGTTGGGATTACTCTTGGGACTGCAAATTATTCAACGTTTTGGTTGAAAATACTATTGTACTTTGGGTCGTCGTCGTAACGTTCACGTTGTGCTTTCTTAAGGTCCCAAATTTTTTGGCCACATGACCGTAACTTGTAATCACCACCAAGCTGTAGTACCATGAAAGACGTTCACAACATTCGATTTTTTATAAATAAGTTTTGTGGAAACACCACGTAAAATATTTCTTTGCTAAGCTTTCGGCCTGTTGACTCAGGCCTTCATCAGAGCAATAAGGCCTGAGTCAACAGGCCGAAAAAAGCAGTGCTTTTATAAGAAATATTTTACGTGGTGTTTCCACAAAACTTATTTATATTACTTTATCGCCATGAAAACGTTCAAAGAATTAATTCGATTTTTTCTTAGATGTACCCGTCTGAATTACCACCCGTAGGATTTTATCAACAAAATATTCCAACTATCCCACGTCATGAAAACCCTCGGCCTCAACAGAATCATGGGAAACCTCGACAAAGTGGAAGAAAACGTAATTCAGCGATCCCAATTAAGTCTCCCGTAGTTGAAGTAAGTTCTTAACATTTCTAAAGTGAAGTATAAAGCATGAGCAGGATCTGTATCTGATTTACAAGGCGAGCTGCAAGCGAGCTGTAGTAAATCAGATACAGATCGGCTGCGAAGAGTTGGAGTGATTTTAGCTAAGTAAATTGAGGAAAAAGTTTATGTAAATCAGGACGAATCTGTATGCGATTTGCAGATATTGATTATAGTCCGTTTCAGCTTGCTTTTGAAATCCGATACGTATAATTGAAATGAACATTCCGAACTACGTTGCGAGGTAGATACAAATTTAAGTCGGCAATTGTTTCTGCTTAGCCAAGTATCTATTATTATATTCTATTCAACAAATAATCTTCTTTTCCGTGATTTTACCAAAGGAATTCAATTCAAAGCTTATTAAATTCGAACTTCACGACGAACTTCACAACGAACTTCCGTACCAAGTTCCCAACCTTCCAACGAATGTTGACAAACGAATTTCAAAAGCAAGCCGAAACTGACTATAAATATTCATTTATTTTGAATTTTCTTCATGAATTTTTAATGAATTTGATAAGTAATAGATAAGGCACGAGCAGCAGTGTTTTGTCAGATTTAAATCAGTGTTTTAGATTTGATAAAACACGTATTGCGAATGTTTTGAAATAGCTTCAAAAACGACCCATTTGGTAAGTTCATTGGCGTCGTAGTAATTTTGATAAACAATGTTGTCTTAGCCGGGAAAATCAAAGCTAAAGTTTATGTAAATCAGAAGGATTTTTCCTGATTTCCTTTGTGTTCTCCTCATGAATTATTAAGGAGTTTTAAATTACAAACAATTTTCTGTATTTTGTACGTTATTAGTGTTTTCAGCTTGAGTTGGTAAAACTTTTTCGCATGTTTTTGCTCTACAAGCTGTCGTAAGTTAAACTCAGAGAAAAACTCTGAGGAACGCACAACCTTCCGAATGGTGAGAGCGTCTGGCTGGCATTCGGAAGGTTTTGATAATAATAATAATAGATGGTTTATTAAAAATACTTTCGCACTTAGCGTGAATTGCCGTATTTTTACAATGGTAAAACAATAAAAGTAACAATTTAAAAAGTTTCGAGGAACTGGTATTACAATATTAAATAGATAAATTACAATAACTAATTCAGCTATAATACAAAGGGACAACAATTTATAAAAGCTAAGCTACAAATATTAAGACAATCAGTATTATAAATAAGTTTTGTGGAAACACGACGTAAAATATTTCTTTGCTAAGCTTTCGGCCTGTTGACTCAGCCCTTCATCAGAGCAATGACAACAAGTTGTTGGCTCACGTCATTTAAGAATACAATGGCGTATCACGTTAATTTTATTAATTAGAAAACAAAATCAAGAATGTTCCCCGAATAGGGCACGCCACGTGCTATTTAATGGCTGTCCCTCCTGAGAAATAGTGTGATGTTTTGCAATCTCAATGGATTCTCTTGTTCTTCGCGTGAAGTATTGCTTGTCGCTGGCTAAGAGTGATGACTCTTCCCACTTAACACGATGGTCATACTTCCAAGCGTGTTTGGCAACAGCAGACTTTTCTTGTTGCGCTTTTATGCAGCTCGTCTTGTGTTCCTTCAGGCGAGTTGAGAGATTCCTTTCCGTTTCTCCGATGTATACCAAGCCACACTCACAAGGAATGCGATACACTCCAGTCAACAGGCCGAAAGCTTAGCAAAGAAATATTTTACGTGGTGTTTCCACAAAACTTATTTATATTACTTTATCGCCATGAAAACGTTCAAAGAATTAACAATCAGTATTGTTGATTATATTAAGTATTATATTAAGACAATCAGTAAGGTTGTGGGTTCGAGTCCTGTCTGGAACTCAGAGTTTTTCTCTGAGTTTAACTTACGACAGCTTGTACATCAAAAACATACGGACAAAACAATTTCTGTATGTTGTATTACAGATATTGCATGTAATGGTCTATTAGGGTTATTTGTATCAAAATTGGGGCTGTGTATCATTGACTGTAATTTGTTTTTCTAATTCTCAGAATTGTAAGTGTTCTGACTTCTCAAAAACTAACTTTGATTGTGTTTTATTTTACAGGCAGCTCAAGGAGGCAGTTGATTTTTCTGATCTTATCTTATCATCTTAACCAATAAGCAATAAAAACCTTATTGATATTTCTTATCCGTTCAGTGAAATGAATGTCAAACTTCTTATTAATCATATTTAAAAACAATTATCACGCACACAGTGGTTGTTATTAAGATTTTGATATTTTAGTGAATTTCAACCAAATAGCATCACAAATATAATGTACAGTAAGGTTTCAGCATATCTCGTACAATTGGTTCTAATTATTGTTTTAGGCACAAAAAGAACTCATTGTGCTTATATTATATTATATTGTAACTTAATATTAAATTTCAATTGTTTGTTTTTGATTCAATAATTACCAATTCTTTTACAATGTAATTGCTAATTTCCTAATGAACTTCGTAGAGTGCTATTTTTATAAATTTTACATACAACTCTGTAATAACTGTTGCAACGTGGCAAAATACGACAATTTTCAACAGAAGCGTAAGAACTGTTCGATGACGTCATCACTATGACCGTGAGCCTCGGCTCGTGACGTCACTGTCTGTGATGTCATCACTCTTGACGTCATAACTCTGACTTGATATAAACACGGTAACTGGCCAATCACAGCGTATCTTAAACTGATTTCTACTCTTCCACATGGAAACTCACAAGACTTGCCATTCAACTTATTGGTAAGCCCAATGTTTTTACAACTTGCAACATTTTTTACCAATTTTGTTGTCCTTACAACTTCGTCTAGACGATCTTCTGACCGTATTTATGACATATTGCTTTCTGCAGGTAAAGATTATTGTGCGACGTATAATTATCTACCCCCCGCGCGTGTTTTCCGCCGTGGTTAATTACTATAATTATTATAATTATAGTTCTAATTGTATTAGTTATGTTTTAAATGGAGCGAAAAGATTGGTAACCAGTCGGCCGCAACGATGACGTCATTCTCGTTCCAGGTCTGCGTGACATGACGTTAAATTTAAAAGGATAAGTACAAAATTATTTTTTTACTCTTTCCTAAAGAAAAACGAATAAGACAAAGGTGTCACTGGAAAGGAAATGAAGGTGAAAAATTGATAACGAATTGTTTTGATTTTATAACAATAAACCGGCATCCGGAATTAGCCTCTGATCCGCGTATTCAATGATTTATTGCAAACATGAATTTCTGGCATTATCCAAGAAATTAGAAAACGCCACAAAAATATAACATTTCCACGCTACAGAACTACGTCTTTAAATTTACTTGAAGTAGTTCCCCGTATTTGCCCGGTTTCTTACTAGCATCAAACGAAGATATTAAACTGTTAATAGTTTATTGCAGCCAATACAAATTAACATCGCATGTTGGAGAAATTTTCCCTTCATCCGCTTGAGGTCAAGATGTCCCAAATTTTAATATTGAAGTTCAGAGTTTATTTTGCGGTATCATTAAATATCTGTGGGAGTGTGCGGGGTTTAAAATAACTCAAAAAGAAATCAAAATAGTATAGTAATAAAGATAATTATCCATTTCAAAGCAGAGTAACTCAAAACACTGAAAATAAGTAGATTTTCTCGAGCAATTTATTTTAGTTATGATTCGAAGGGATCAGGGATGATTCTATTTCTTCCGGTCCTTGTCGGCACATTTTATCATTACGAAAATATATAATTTGATTTTGTTTTCACATGTAGGAAAACAAATCCCTTAGGCATACATGCCACCATACCGAAAATAATGATTTATAATAATGAAAATAGTTTTGAAAGCATTATTAAAGTTATCGGACCTGTGACTTCTTGTGACAAAGTTGAAAGTATTGCATGGTAAGCGTTTAACCAGGTTTAACCAGGTTTTTATAATTTTAATTGTCCTTGTTCGGTCTTTGTCCCTGCTGTTTTAATAGACTTGGTTCTTTGTCAGTTGACAACCTGTGTCAGTTTGTATAATCTTTTCTCGTATTGGTATGTAAATATCGCTTTTCTGATGACCTGTTTTCAAAGCTTTGTGATATTTCACTTCGAGGGGGTTAGCATAGCATGCGGCAAACGCTTTGACTTCATTTCGTTATTAAAAACTTGACCGTAGTCTGTTGCTCACTTTATGAAACACAGAAGAAAGTTTTCGTCCGAAAGAGATTAATTATAAATGTTTCAACGTCGGGACAACAATGTAAGGATTTATTGGCAATTTTGTGCTCTTGGGTAAAGCTACCGCGAGTGTCCCATACAGAATGGTTTAAAGTCAAATCGAAGCTAGTGTAATGTATTATGGCTGACGAGGAAGAACTAACTCAAACATGGAGTCAAGAAGAAGCATCGTTTCCGACTACAGGTGAATATATAAAGCACTTATTAAATGAAACATGAGCCGCCAAACACTTGAATTTGCTTGGCTTTTGTCCATTCATTTGTTACATACAAGTGTTCTGTTTTTAAAGCCATTTTGTTCCTACTTTCTAGGAAAGCAAGAACTTGGTAGTTTGCTTCGAGCAGAACACGCATGTTTAATTGGTGAGTACACCACTTTCTAACACCTCCAAGCCTCTCTCAACACGTCAAAACGTTGAAAGATTTTAGTGTTGGAATATTGACATACATGTATGGTCATGTATTGACAACTTCCTTTTCTTGTTTTAAATATAGGAACTCTGGACAGAGATGGAAGACAACTGATCATTGTGCCACATTATAAAGGCGAAGCACGCGAACTTTCAGATTCTCTCAGCTATCTTTCACAATTGTTTAGGTATGGGGATACGTGAGTGTGTGATAGCTTATCGCCAATATTCAGTTTGTTTTCATGAAGGATGTAATTGTTGATAAACATACGGCTATTTTAGGCGAAGGAGATGTTAAAAATGTCGGTTTACACTTTGTTATTGACATTCCTACTGAAAGAAGAAGCGTTCATTTGGAAGCAGTGTCTATCTACTTTATTATTTCCTCAAAATAATTGTATTATATTATCAAATATTTTCTTCCTTTATACAAGATTATACATGTGAGCTAGTGTTTTGATATATGAAAACAGACCCCTTTATATATTTATGCTGGTGGGGTTAAATTAAGTTTTGTTATCATGTTGAGGAATTATATAATAGTATAATGACAATGTAATATTCTATTCTGTTAGTTACATTGTTGGTTTGACCCCCTATGGTTATATGCATGCAGTAATTAATATAAACAAATTAATAGTGTACTACAGTTTAAAAATATAACATAACACAAGATTGCATTTGAACATTCAATATTTAAGTTGGACCTGGACCTCTCCCAATGTGCTGAATCTGGCATTAGCCAGAAATACTAAAGACTCGTCTTCAGGCTTCAAAGTGTTAAAGAGATAGGTTTAACACTTTGAGGCCTGGACCTCTCCCTACAGATGCTGAGTAAAATCACTTGGTGTTATGAATCAGTCAATTCCAGCATTGCCCATCACACCCCACCCCCCCCCCCCCTGGGCCAACCCCTGGGTATTTGCATTTTTTAATTTCTTAATGCAAATGCCCTGGGGTTGGGCAAAAACATGGATGACAAATGCCCTGCCAATCAGTTACAAAATCTTCACTCCCCAAAAAACAATCCACTTCAAAGCTATTTGCATATACATACATATACACATATAAAGCATGTGTAGCAGCAACCACTATCCTTTTTGGTCATGACAAATGCCCAGCCCAATGCCCGGGGGTAGACTAATGCCTGCACCCCCATGCAAAAAAGCCTGCAAATGCCTGGCATTGTCCGGGGGGGGGGGGAATGGGCAGTGCTGGAATTGACTGATGCATTAGCCAGAATAAAATACTAAAGCTTCAAAGTGTTAAATTGGCCTTTTGCCACAGATGTCCAAACCCTGGTTTTAATATTACAAGGTTTGGACAACTGCAGTGCAGGCTAGCTTAAATTGACCTAGCTATATTATTTTACTCTATCTATTAAATGCTAGATTACTGGCTGTCTAATAAATACCACACATCTGCAGAGTCAAATAATTGATGTGCAAAACACATATAATTATTCAATATTTTTTTATTCAAATTTGTATATATTTATTTAGTGAGGACATTCTAAAGAAAGGTTTTACTATCATCATTGATGCAAGGAGTGAAAAGTGGATTTATTTCAAGTCTATTTTGCAGGTTATTCAGGTGGGTACATGTTGGTGTATTTTAAGTATGAAAGGAAGGGACACAACTGTAAATTGTTCTTTGTTTAACAGGAAACCTTAGTGAATCAGGTTGCTGCTGTACTAATTCTAAAACCTGATGCTTTCTGGGAAAGAAGAAAGAGTGGTCGCTTTAGTAAACATGATTTGAATACTTATCCATTTGAAGTAAGTACATGTCTGTCTGTCTGTCTGTCTGTCTGTCTGTCTGTCTGTCTGTCTGTCTGTCTGTCTGTCTGTCTGTCTGTCTGTCTGTCTGTCTGTCTGTCTGTCTGTCTGTCTGTCTGTCTGTCTGTCTGTCTGTCTGTCTGTCTGCCTGCCTGCCTGCCTGCCTGCCTGCCTGCCTGCCTGCCTGCCTGCCTGCCTGCCTGCCTGCCTGCCTGCCTGCCTGCCTGCCTGCCTGCCTGCCTGCCTGCCTGCCTGCCTGCCTGCCTGCCTGCCTGCCTGCCTGCCTGCCTGCCTGCCTGCCTGCCTGCCTGCCTGCCTGCCTGCCTGCCTGCCTGCCTGCCTGCCTGCC
Organism: Corallium rubrum; assembly: GCA_964035015.1. Taxonomy (NCBI): domain Eukaryota; kingdom Metazoa; phylum Cnidaria; class Anthozoa; order Scleralcyonacea; family Coralliidae; genus Corallium; species Corallium rubrum. The sequence goes on from OZ036003.1 coordinate 11,372,632, forward strand.
TGCCTGCCTGTCTGCCTGTCTGCCTGTCTGCCTGTCTGCCTGTCTGTCTGTCTGTCTGTCTGTCTGTCTGTCTGCCTGTCTGTCTGTCTGCCTGTCTGCCTGTCTGCCTGTCTGTCTGTCTGTCTGTCTGCCTGTCTGTCTGTCTGTCTGTCTGTTCATATCTGTGGCTAATAAACACGCACCCATTAGGACTAGAAGAGTCAGAAGTAAAAAATCACCGTGGCTTACAGCTGAACTAAGAAGTTTTATAATAAATCGAGATAAACTTAAAAAGCAGGTGGTGATGACGAAAGACCCAGTTTTATGGGAAAAATTAAAAAAAGAAAGAAATAGGATCAACAATGAGATCAAGAAGGCTAAAGCTGATTACTACCAATCACAAATAGAGAATAATATTGGCAACTCAAAGGCCATCTGGAAAACTATTAATCAATTAACTAAACGTAAATCCACCAATAACAGCTCTATAAATGAACTAAAAGTAGGTGATTTATCAGTTTCCGAGCCTTCTGATCTCTGTGAGATCCTAAATAACTATTTTATTTCAATAGGTACTAAACTTGCG
>OZ036003.1:11383196-11403196 GCA_964035015.1 Corallium rubrum
TGCGGTTTTCAATCTCAAAGCTTCAGTATTTTCTGATCATCGAATGAAGATTTCATCCAACATTGCATAAATTAGTTGTTCTCTTTTCTTCTGAACCGCGGAACTGTGACGACCGCACGACATAGGTACTAGTTTAATAGGGCTTTAGCTCCACCTCTCTATGTCCACCATTTCTCGCCATGATTTATAGTATTTTAGAATAACTTACATGATCGATCGATCGATTGATTGATGGGGTGGGTGGGTTTGGGTGGGTTGTTGGGTGGGTGGGTGGGTGGGTGGGTGGGTGGATGGCTTGATAGGTTCGTTGCATGGTTTAATGGTAGGTTGGTTGGTTGTAACAGTAAAGATCTTTTATTTCTCCTCAGGGCACTTATGATTACGGAGAGCAATTGGTTCAAGCAGCACTGGTCCTTCGTCGTTCTTGCCGTTTTGTTCTTACTCCAGTTCAAGAACGTGAGGAGATACTCGAGAGGGTTTGGGAACAAGTGGCCGTTAGAATTATCGAGCGCGGGAAAAGACTGGACGCGGCTGTGGAGTTCTATAAGAATTCTGAAAAGGTGAACTTTACTTAATGAAAAATGAAAGCTCAATGTATATATACATAGACAAATAAAAAGTGATTTAAATTAATGGTATTTAAACTAGAACCTTTGTACTCTTAGTTCCTTCACGATGTTAACGAACTAGCCATGTCTTACGTCCAAGAAGGCACTCTTTCTCATCTCTCAAAAGAACAAATTAAAACCGAGATGATTATTCACTCGGATATCAAGGAACGTGTACTCAAAGATTTTTCTGACACGGTTACGTTTGCTGAAAACTTTCTCAAATGGATTGTATTGCCCATTATCACCCAAGAAGATACGACTTGCAGTTCATCTGTGGAGAAACCAACGTGTCTGCCTGTTAAAGAATGTTTAGCTGAAGTGAAAGAAAGGAAAGTGGAATGGCTGGAAATGTGGGAAGACCGTCTAAAAAAGTTGGAGAAATTATCTCATGGTGAAGAAGCACTTGTTGAGCACAGCTTTTCTGAAGTAAGAAGAATTTATTTTGGGGCTTGAATGACTAAAAAGTTTACAAAAACAAGCGAACAGACGGACAGACAAACGGACGGACGGACGGACGGACGGACGGACGGACGGACGGACGGACGGACGGACGGACGGACGGACGGACGGACGGACGGACGGACGGACGGACGAACAGACAGACAGACAGACAGACAGACACATACAGACAGACAGACAGACAGACAGACAGACAGACAGACAGACAGACAGACGGACGGACGGACGGACGGACGGACGGACGGACGGACGGACGGACGGACGGACGGACGGACGGACGGACGGACGGACGGACGGACGGACGGACGGACGGACGGACGGACGGACGGACGGACGGACGGACGGACGGACGGACGGACGGACGGACGGACGGACGGACGGACGGACGGACGGACGGACAGACAGACAGACAGACAGACAGACAGACACAGACAGACAGACAGACAGACAGACAGACAGACAGGCACAGACAGACAGGCACAGACAGACAGACAGACAGACGGACGGACGGACGGACGGACGGACGGACGGACGGACGGACGGACAGACAGACAGACAGACAGACAGACAGACAGACACAGACAGACAGACAGACAGACAGACAGACAGACAGGCACAGACAGACAGGCACAGACAGACAGACGGACGGACGGACGGACGGACGGACGGACGGACGGACGGGCAGGCGGGCAGGCAGGCGGGCGGGCGGGCGGGCGGGCGGGCGGGCGGGCGGGCGGGCGGGCGGGCAGGCGGGCAGACAGACAGACAGACAGACAGACAGACAGACAGACAGACATTTTATTGATGCGATTGATTGTATTTTATACTGATTTCAGTAGCTAGACTTTTTGTCTATTTTATGTGAGCACTGTATTTTATTTCTAGATAATCCAGTGGGTAAAAGACATTCATCGTGAAGTTCTTTTGAGTTTGTTTAACATCGGTGATAACTTGGATGAGTCTCGTACACTTTCTTATCAATGTTCAATGGTTGAAAGATGTGTCAAGGTAAAAGCTTTTGTTAATTTAGGTTATAGTCAATTTCAGCTTGCTTTTGAAATTCGTTTGTCAACATTCGTTGGAAGGTTGGGAACTTGGGACGGAAGTTCGCGAAGTTCGTTGTGAAGTTCGTCGTGAAGTTCGAATTTAATAAGCTTGGAATTGAATTCCTTTGGTAAAATCACGGAGAAGAAGATTATTTGTTGTATAGAATATAATAATAGATACTTGGTTAAGCAGAAACAAATTGCCGACTTAAATTTGTATCTACCTCGCAACGTAGTTCGGAATGTTCATTTCAATTATACGTATCGGATTTCAAAAGCAAGCTGAAATGGACTGTAACATTCCTCGTCGCCATTATCTTACCTGGATACTTGCACCGAGCTCTTTCTGATTCTTTCGAGTTCAGTGGATACTTGGCGTTTTGTTGCTTTCTTTTTTCTTTTCTTTTTTTTTGGGAAGGGGGGAGCTAGAGGATCTGGGAACGAGATTAGGGACGTTGTGGTATTCAAAATTGTATCAGTGTGAAGTGACGACTGACATGCTTTTCGTCTATGGTGTGTAATTGGATTTGCAAGCATAAAGAATGTCAAAATTAAATGGTTACAGAGACGGCTACTATTTATATCATACAAATGTTTAAAAAAACGCATACGCTATTTAACAGGTGTTTGGTAGATGTTTGTCAAGATCGATGTCTGTTACATCGGATTACACCAAGTTCTCAAACGCACTACATGTTATTAACATTTCAAGTTGAACAGTTTTCTTTGTTCACGTGTAATTTGTGTCACAAAACTGTCAAAGATTTCTTAGCTTTATTCATGGTTGTGCAGTAAAAAGCTTAATACTTTTGCTTATACCAAGTATTAAGCAGATGGTGTTGACGTAAGATATGTATGAAGGGAATGTTATGTTGTCCATGTCTGGCTGTGCGGCAGTTATTATTCGTTTTACCACAGACCGCGAGATTATTTTTAAGGTGTACCCGCTTTCTTTGACCATTACTTTCCAAACGACAATCTCCCTTACCAAGCACATCTCGCTAGAACCTTGTAACAGACTCTTAACTATCCGTTTCTTTGTCAATACTAGTGCGCGCTAAATAATTATTGCTCTAATTGTGTGCAGGGCGTCGTTACGGGTCAATTACTGTCATTGATGGAATGTTAAGCACTCGTGAGGGATTGTTTTTACTTGAAATGCAGAGCATTAGATTTCTGTGAAGCTCTGTCCGCGTCTGTGAGGGAAATAAAACCATCAGACAACGAATGATATTATCTTGATAACGGACTTTACTGCAAATGTGTTTTACGTAACAGATTATTTAAGGTGAGTTGTTGGTTTGCGCAGATTCTCGGCGTGGGATGCTTCAGTCAAGTGTTGTCTTCCTAACTATTCTTCGGTTACTGGTTATCTACTTAACTTTCACGCATTGAAATCCATCCTAACGTCAAGTTTGTATAGCTTCTCTTTTTAAGCTCTTTTCGGGCGAGATATGGTTATTCTGAAGTACAGAAGCGAGTGATTTGTCTTGGTATAAGAAGAGTCTGCGACTCCAGACGGCTGCGAATTCATTATAATAATTGTCCATTGACTGTTCAATGTGATTTATTTGAAAGTTGGAACGAGCTCGTTTGTATATATCGGGTTTGATTGCAGTATTTTCACTCTAACTTAATACGTAGCTCTAAAATCCGAGTGAAACTCTCTTTCTCTCTTCAGACAATCAAACAAGTTGATATAAGATATCCGGAAAATCTGTTCGACAGTTTAATAACTTTGGGCTGGCGTGGACACTAATAAGTTTAAGTGTTGAGACAAATATTGTAATAGTTATATGCCTTGTGCATTAATCTTGTAGATTTACGACAGTATCATGGTCGCAGCAATATTGAAATCATTTTTAAAATAACAATCAAGATACACTCATTATCTATGTCTTCTTTAACTTTCTCAACAGATCACGCTCCTTGTTATTCTGTTCTTTACTATTCCTCACTGCGGGTGCCATTCTAAGCCAATTTAAAATATTGTTTTATACTTGAAACAATTAACATGTGCAATGACGCTGTGAAAATTGACGTATCGTACAAGCTGGAGACTTTCTGCCAAGCTTTCCTTTCGCGACCGATAGGTCGTAGTTCTTTATTTCTGTTTGTTCAGTGCTCAAAGTTTCTTATTGCACGCCTGTTTGTCTATTAAGTTTCTTAGTGAACGACTGTATCGAGTTGAAAGGTCAACTGTCTGTTGAGGCCGTCGGCCAGCCGTGATGTGATATACGTCTTATTCTGTGTTGTTAGGAAAGGCTAGATTTTACTTTTATCTTCAAAGAAAGCAGACACGCGTCTCTCTGTTGATTTTTACGATAGATATTAGAAGGTCGTGACTTAGTTTTGTTATGGCTAGTGTTGTTTCTGAGCAGCAGATCTTCACACAAGAGAAACCATCTTTGGTACGCAGTAGGAACTTTTAATCAATAGTGTCTACACAATCTGTTAATCCTCCCTCTCTTCTCACATGTCAGTAAAGGTGAGCAGTTTTAATACAACCACACACTCATCTTGTGCTTTCCGCTTCTTTCTGCCTCACACACTCAGAAATATTGTACCCAGTGAGCACTTTTGTTGAAACTATTGTGCATTTTACGCCGCCAGATTATTCTCATCTATCATGCACTTTCATTTAAATAATTTATATTAGGTATGTTTGTTATGGTACCAATTTACAATTAGAAGCCAAACAAATTAATCTATAATATCGCGCGACGAGTTTTCTGCCCTTTTATCGGCTTTATATATATATATACGAGTTATATTGTGTACGTCTCGGTTCAGTACCATCGTTGCTCGATGCCTATTGTAATAATTATATTTGTAACTGATTATCAAAAATAGCCTTTAACATTGGACTTTTCTTGGCAAAATTTTGAGCTGTTTGTTTTGATGTGTCACGCGCAAAACCTTATATCCTAATATAATATTATTACTTTTTATCACTCAAAACACGACCCACTGAGTCACTGATAATCTCATGTTAATTTCCTTCTGTCGACTTTTCGTCTTCGACTATCCCCTCGTGTGTGTACATATATATTGCAGTTTATTCAAGTTCACCAGATAATGATTCCAGAATATTTTTACGACCTTGATGTCTGAGATGAAAATTAATTTGCTAAGATTGACTTTATGATCTTGATAAAATATAATTAAGTCCATTCCGTACGAGCTGTAGGCGTCAACGCGCGCATACACGAGAGCTCTGTTGCCTAGAGAGTGTTTTATAAAGGTAATAAAAAGGGAGCTTTTGACCAAGGGAAGAGCAAATAGTGTTGAAATTGACACAAGACTCGTGTTTTGCATTCTAGAGAAAACGTCCAGAAGTTGAAGAAGCTTTGGCAGCATTCCAATCCTTGTCCGGCAGCGGGGGTTTAGCCAATGCAGCCATGGCTGATTCATTGGACGAGTCTTGGAAAGACTTGAATAGTCAGCTCGAAACACGCCGTATTCTACTCGATACGTCTGTTGCTTTCCACGAGAGTGCAGATGAGGTAAGAGAAACTTATATTAAAGTAGCTATATTATCTTTGTTAACTGTATGTAGACATCAGACAAAACAAGACAAAAGTGAAATAAGAAACTATGTATATTTCTAACGGTCTAATAAAAGCTCCGGATACACCTGATTATGACCTGATCGAGTTGACTTAGACAAGCCTTTCCTGGTTTATACGGAGTCTTCTTCAAATGCTGGTCATGTATACTCATGTTAGCTGATTTTAACCAGGCCCCAGTTCAACCTAGAAAAGCTTCGGTTCATTTGTGTCGTACACACAAGCAAATTGAACTTTGCAAGGACATCCTTGTCGGTTACACAGCCCTAAACCGAGCAAGCAAAAGCCTTTTCTCACAGTTAAACACGCAAGTCCTTTCCCTCAGTACTCTAATAATATAGTATATATAATTTCTATATTATAGTTGCATGTTAACAGACTAGATTAAATCATGCAATACGATTACGGAGCTCTTGAGGTTTAATCTTCATTTGTATTTTATTGTAATAAGTAAGAAGTTAATTAAGATTGTTCTGAGATTATCTTTCTATCTGATTTGATAGAGTTCTTTAATAAAATGAACTACAATAAATCGTGTAAATATTTACGAGTGATTTAACTTAGATAACCCTGTAATACAAGGTGTATACATATACCTTTATCGGAACAATATATAACGTAATATATATTGCACACATATTTACAGTATGTAATATATTTCCTTATATCCTTGTTTTATTTATTTATTTATTTATTTATTTATTTATTTATTTATTTATTTATTTATTTATTTATTTATTTATTTATTTATTTATTTATATATATATATATCTATATATATATATATATATATATATATATATATATATATATATATTCGCTTACCTCAAAAGTCTGCAACAGGCTGTTTCATCTAAAAAAGAATCTTCAGGCATATCTGCCTGAAGATTCTTTTTTAGATGAAACAGCCTGTTGCAGACTTTTGAGGTAAGCGAAAATCTATATTTGCTCTAACTATATGTTATCGAGCACTCTTTGCGTTTCGTAGACCAAAACCCACACGTATATATATATATATATATATATATATATATATATATATATATATATATATATATATATATATTATACGTTTATTATATAAAATTAATAAAAATAGTGTGTTTTATTGATGTTCCCGCCATTAATAAAATCGATAATCTCAGATGTGGATTATTCATGATAATATCACATGTGTCGATTGGTGTGAAACACATAACACATTAGTGACATTACTGCTCTATTTTTTATGTTATAAACCAAACAAGGTATAAATGATCTGGCCTGAATCAATTCAGCTTGCATTGCACAGTTTAACCAGTTTAAAAAGCAATCATAAAATACATTGTTTTGCCATCCTCTACAACTGTAGACAGCTGTTACTATGGACGCCATCCGCCACACTGTGCTGTCGATTGACGAAGTCAGAAGATGAAACAGCACAGTTTTATATTAATGTTGACAACGTTCTCTGGTTTGTAATATTTATTCGAATTACGAGCTTTCGGCTGCCAGTCTACAGCCTTCGACGGGTAAATTACGAGCAGTTTTACTGGTTGAATTGATAATCATAAAGTACAGTGTCTGGCTGCTAACAGCAACTGTGGACAGCTGTTTCGTCTTTTTAGGGCTCGTCAATCGTCTACACAGTGTAGCCGTTGGCCTAATGACAGCGGCTCTCCGGCCTTCTCCCTTCCCGCCTCTCTTCTTCCCCTCTCCTAGCCTCTCCCCAGACTGCCAGGCTTTGGTAGTTATAGGTACACTGGTCTGCTGTGAGCTGTTGAGTTCACAGGCACTTTTTTTGTGTTATAGTTTCGTTTAAAGCAATCTGTTGGGCATTAATATTCCTTACTATAGAACAACAAGTAACATCACGTTTATAAAATTAACACGTTTTTCAAACATCTGTTGCTAGTTTTCGCACAGAATCAGTTCAGCTGAAGAGCAACTTGGCCAGACTATACTAACAAGTGATGTAACTGTGTCGAAATCTCTGATGCAAGAACATCAAGAATTGAGGCGAAGTTTACTGGAGTTGTCCATGCAAACATTATCCAAAGGACAACTGTTACTGGATCGCCTCCGAGAAGCAAGTAGTCATGCTGATATCAACAACAGACACGCTACAAAAGCCGCTTGCTTCAGCATTGAAAGAACGTTAGAGACGTTGAGCCATCGGCGAAGAAAATTAGACGAGTTGTGGAAAACTAGAAGAAAGGCTTTAGAGCAATGTGTAAGGAAGTGTAGAGTTCAGGATGAAACTGCTAAAGTAAGTTACACGATTGCCTGCAGTACTACTTTTCTATGATTTAAAAAGGTTTAAGTCTGTCCGGGTTATAGCCTGTGCACTGCCTGAATCACCCTTTACTAAATTACGAAGAATATATTCAGGCCGTACACAGGCTAATCCAGGGCTCTTTCCCAGAGCCAGAGCCCCTAATAAAATACTAAGTGTCCCTAATAAAATACTAAGTGTCCATGTATGTGGTCTGGAGAGAATTGGAGATCCAGTCAAAATGTGAGTTCAAGATTGACAATTACTGCTCAGTGCATCTGCGCATATCTAACGGCAGTCGATTTTACTCGTTTGCGTGTCACAGAGAGAACGATGGACAAGGCTAACGTTGAGTCGCTGAGTACTAATAATAATAATAATCTTTATTTCCATCACACCATTATTGGTACATAGGATACTAATACAAATGTTAATACAAAAAAAAGTTATTCACCTAATAAACTAATTACCTACAGTAGAGTCATTGCAAAATCTTGGTTAAACTATATACATATTTGGCTGTACATTCTGTTATGCATTCATCATGCATAGCCATACAATAATGAAATAGATCGTTTTTACTCAACAATTTAAAGCTACTATTAATATTTGATATCTCGTTTATGAAATTTTCTCGAAGATTTACTAATTTATCATTATTACAATTTGAGAAATAATGATATTCGTCACCTACATCTTTTGACTTACAAATGGGACATAGTACTTGAGTACACAGTACTTGAATTAGGCAAACTCTAGATCTGCATGCCATTAACACCTCTGACATTAAGTGGCTGTATCGGTTTTAAGAGGGTCGTGACATTCATGGAAAGATTATGTGTTTTAATGTGACTTGATGCACGAAATTTCCAGATAAACCTGTTTCTTATTCAAAAAAGGAGTGTCCTGCTTTAACTCTATACTGACCAGGAGGTCTTCTATTGACGAGTAAAATCGTCTGGCGTTAGCCAGAGTAAAATACTAAAGGCTACAGTGGTCGATAAAGGGTTAACAATGTTTTTGGATAGAGCAAAGCGAGATTTTTAGTAACGAAACATGCACTGGTGTTTCAAACGAAATCTTTCATTAGGTTTTACTCTGATGAAAGGCTTCGCTTGAATCGTCAGTATTTCGTTCTTAAAAGTTTCCGAGTCCATTTTATTTCTTAATTTTAAACATTTAGCTTGCCTCGTGGCTTAAGAACGAAGGAGAAAGATATCTTACACAAACAGACTACGGAGATACAGCTGAGTCTGTGGAAGAACTCTTGCGACAGCATCTCGAATTTGCAAATCAGCTTGAGGTGAGTATAGAAATGAACTGCAACTTTTTCGTCTATTTTGTTATAGCAAATCTTTTCTTAATAATTTACTTGTAATGTTCCGGCTTGATCTCGTCCCTAGAGCAAGAGAGATGTGTGGTCGAAATCAGTTTAGACTCACTGCGTCAAATGTATCGCAGTGAAAGACAGTATTACACTTGTACATATATATGTGTGTCGTGTGCAACGAGAGTTCACTGTATTCAGTTCCTAACTATACTGTATCAGATCAAATTACTTAAATGTCTTTTTCCCAATAGAGTAAAGAAGAAATTCTTCACAAATTGCTCCGTAATTCTCAGAAACTTATCCACGTGGGCCATTCCGAGGGTGAAGCTTTACAGAGCAAGGTCCTGGGACTAGAGATTGAGTTCAAAGACTTCCGCACGAAAGTTAACCAAAGAAAAGAAAATCTGAAGGAGCATTTGTCATTTTGTGAGCATGGCAAGGAGGTAAGCTGTTTGTCTCTCTGTTTGTTTGTCTGGTCGTTCGTTCGTGTTCGTTTGTTTGTTTGTTTGTTTGTTTGTTTGTTTGTTTGTTTGTTTGTTTGTTTGTTTGTTTGTTTGTTTGTTTGTTTGTTTGTTTGTTTGTTTGTTTGTTTGTTTGTTTGTTTGTTTGTTTGTTTGTTTGTTTGTTTGTTTGTTTGTTTGTTTGTTTGTTTGTTTGTTTGTTTGTTTGTTTGTTTGTTTGTTTGTCTGTCTGTCTGTCTGTCTGTCTGTCTGTCTGTCTGTCTGTCTGTCTGTCTGTCTGTCTGTCTGTCTGTCTGTCTGTCTGTCTGTTTGTCTGTTTGTCTGTTTGTCTGTTTGTCTGTTTGTTTGTTTGTTTGTTTGTTTGTTTGTTTGTTTGTTTGTTTGTTTGTTTGTTTGTTTGTTTGTTTGTTTGTTTGTTTGTTTGTTTGTTTGTTTGTTTGTTTGTTTGTTTGTTTGTTTGTTTGTTTGTTTGTTTGTTTGTTTGTTTGTCTGTCTGTCTGTCTGTCTGTCTGTCTGTCTGTCTGTCTGTCTGTCTGTCTGTCTGTCTGTCTGTCTGTCTGTCTGTCTGTCTGTCTGTCTGTCTGTCTGTCTGTCTGTCTGTCTGTCTGTCTGTCTGTCTGTCTGTCTGTCTGTCTGTCTGTCTGTCTGTCTGTCTGTCTGTCTGTCTGTTTGTTTGTTTGTTTGTTTGTTTGTTTGTTTGTTTGTTTGTTTGTTTGTTTGTTTGTTTGTTTGTTTGTTTGTTTGTTTGTTTGTTTGTTTGTTTGTTTGTTTGTGTGTCTGTCTGTCTGTCTGTCTGTTGCATCATTAAGATCTATTGGATTACTATTTAAAGCTATTGGTTGTTATATTTTTATTTTTTGCTTTTGCTAAGGCGCTTGAAAGACTCAAGAACATTGAAGATCAGATGAAGAACAAGAGCAAACAAGACGAAGGAAAGGGGGAAGACATCCTGGGCGAAATTTCTAAAGCCTCTGCGTATCAAATGAGGGAAGGAAGAATCCTTTCAACGCAAAATACCAAAGCAAAAGAGCCTTCAGCGGCAGCACAGATTTACGATGAATTGAAAAGCAGTTACGTTAGCTTAGTGGAACAAGTAGCACCTTCTGCACAAGACATTGATCGAGAGTACCATGAGGTATTAAAACCGTGTTTTGACGCAACCTCGTCCCCAGGGCATTTTGCCTCCACGTTGGGAGGTCGGCGAAAATGGCCCTGGCATCGGCTGGTCACGTGACACCCAGAATTTTGGGTGTTTTGGCAAGAAAATTTATGCGGTCTTTGTGTTTCGTTTTTGTATAATACGTATACATGAATAATAAATAAGAAATATTTAACGCTCTGCCGAATCACTCATGTTAACCTTTATCATAAATGCAACTGGCTAGCATTATTCATCATGATACTTCCCACGATTATCCAGGATACATTTAAATGTCGGGAAGAAACATATATCTAATGTTGTTCTTGACTTTAACCAAAGCTATCGTTACAATTCTTTGGATGAACTTCGCAGAGTGGTTTATTGCAATTCATATTTTGATGAATAAATTACACTGTATCTGAATTAATCAAGTTTTTAACCGGCCAATCCGATTATAGAATCGACCAGCCGATGCCAGGGCCATTTTCTCCGACTCCCAACGTGGAGGCAAAATGCCCTGGGGACGAGGTTGGTTTTGACGATGATATATAGAAAGAATATCTCGCGTCATGAAGTACCGAGCATCCTCTTTTGCAACTCGTCTCTCCTCCGTATATTATGAAGTGTTGACACTATGTTTCGATATTAATTTGTAGCTCTACTTGTGGGCGAAGGACGTTGGGGAAAGCTTCCTGAGCCGTCACACAGACATGGGCGAGGACAGTGATCACGTCGATGTATTTTTAGATCAACATGAATCATTAAAAACAGAGACACAGGTATGTGACTTGGATCCATGTATGTGGTGTGGTGTGGTGTGGTATGGTGTGGTATGGTGTGGTATGGTGTGATGTGGTGTGCTGTGATATATTGTGGTATGGTGTGATGTTGTATCTTTCTTTAGAAAATGCAAGAGAAATTTGAAAATGTTGTAAACTCTGGATGCAATTTGGATCTTAACTCAAATGAGAAACCAGAAAATCTTCCAACCATGCTGGTTGACTTGACAAAGAGACTGGACTACAGGATTGAAATGGCAAGACACTACGATGGCTTTTGTCGCCAAGTACAACAGGTGAGGTCCATCTATCCATCGGATCCCGTCTGATCCATCATTCATCCATCCCATCTCATCTCATCTCATCTCATCTCATCTCATCTCATCTCATCTCATCTCATCTCATCTCATCTCATCTCATCTCATCTCATCTCATCTCATCTCATCTCATCTCATCTCATCTCATCTCATCCCATCCCATCTCATCTCATCCTATCTCATCCCATCCCATCCCATCCCATCCCATCTCATCTCATCTCATCTCATCCCATCTCATCCTATCTCATCCCATCTCATCCCATCCCATCCCATCTCATCCCATCTTATCTCATCTCATCCCATCCCGTCCCATCTCATCTTTTCTCATCCCATCTCATCTCATCTCATCTCATCTCATCTCATCTCATCTCATCTCATCTCATCTCATCTCATCTCATCTCATCTCATCTCATCTCATCTCATCTCATCTCATCTCATCTCATCTCATCTCATCTCATCTCATCTCATCTCATCTCATCTCATCTCATCTCATCTCATCTTATCGTCGCGTCCCGTCCCGTCCCATCTCGTCCCGTCCCCTCCCATCTCATCTCATCCCATCCCACCCCATCCCATCCCATCCCATCCCATCCTATCCCACCCAATCTCGTCCCATCCCATCCCATCCCATCCCATCTTATCTTATCTCATCCCATTTCATCTCATCCCATTTCATCTCATCCCATCTCATCTCATTCCATCTCATCTTATTACATCTCATTACATCTTATCCATCCATCCATCCGTCCTATTCCATACCATTTCAGTGAAGTTATCCAGTCCAGTGAATTAACGTTTATTTATGTTCCTAGCTCTTGAACAAAATGAACAATCTTGAAGAACAACTTACCAGCGAAGAACCACGAGAAAATGTAGATGCCACGCCATCAACCATTCTTCAACAGCAACAAAGAAGAGAAAGTATTATTTCTGGATCTGCTAAAATACAAAAACTTGGTCAAACGCTACTGAACGAATTAAGACAAGTAAGTTTGTGACCTAGAAGCAAAACTATCCCCATAAGAATTAAGACCCCGTTAACACGATCTCGAATTACTGTAGTACGGTTCCGCCTGTTTACACGGAAGACAAATTCAGAACCGTTCTCGAATTAGTACGGTTCCGCCTGTTTACACGGAAGTCAAATTCGGAACCGGTCTCGAATTAGTACGGTTCTGCCTGTTCACACGGAAGACAAATTCGGAACCGTTCTCGAATTAGTACGGTTCTGCCTGTTTACACGGAAGACAAATTCGGAACCGGAATTAGTACGGTTCCGCCTGTTTACACGGAAGACAAATTCGGAACCGTTCTCGAATTAGTACGGTTCCGCCTGTTTACACGGCGAAATAGGACGAATTCGAGACCAGTCTCGAATTCGTCAGGTATCGTGTAAACGTAGCCTAATATACAACTAATTTAAGCCTGGTTCTCATATGTCGCCGATCGTCGCCGACCCATGATTTAGATGCATGTTAAGTAAAAGAATAAAAGCACTGCTTTTCTGCATTGTTCTTTATTACTTAACATGCTGCTACACTTCCCGTTTTAACATGCATCTAAATCACAAATCGCCGACGATCGGCGACCATCGGTGACATATGAGAACCAGGCTTTAATAAAAGTATACGAGATATTTTATTTGTATTTTCTTTTCCATAGGAGTCCTCTGAAGTAACCTTGGACAGGGAGAAGCCAGGCGAGATTATTAAAAAGTTTCTGCGCCAGTTTGAAGAAAGGAATCTTCATCTTGATGAAATCTGGGATGTCAGACAAGAACAATTGGACAGAAACAGAACAATGAACAAACATTTTGGACAGTTTGAAAAAGATACTCGAGAAGTACGACTAAATAATTACATAGGAAGCTTTAAGAATTAACTTTGACATTGTTTGTTAATCCTTTCATTGGCATTGTTGCTGTGGGACAACCAGGGCGTCGGAGCGACACTAAAATTGGGGGAGGGGGCAACATTTTTAGGGTCCGAGGGCATGCTCCCCCGGGAAATTTTGAAATCTAAAATGCCATTTCATCTGAAATGCCATTTCCTGCATTTTAGGACAAGGATTTACAGAATTCTAAAGGTCCAAGAACGTCATAAAATACTCAAAAGACAACACTTTTCGGGACATTGAATAGCTGCATTCAAATTTCTTTATTATACGGAGAGCAAGGTCCATAACGGTGGGGGCCCATGATCATGACCTTTCACCCTGATCTTCGCTTCTCTCGGTAACTTCACCATGGGGAAGCCCGGCTGGGACATGAGAGCAAGGTCCATAACAGTGAGGGTCCTCACTCTCACTCTGACTTTCGCTTCTCCAGCTTTTTCTGGGGGCCCTTACCTCCAGAAAACCGCACTTTCCGTCACCTAAAAATTATCCACAAAGATTTGCGTGACTTATTAATATATCTTTATTCAAAGTCGTGGGTTAACTAGGGTTAGTGATTTTGTTAATCATAACTTTATTACTGGCCTTGTTTATTACCGGCCTTGTTAAAAAGTGGGGGCCCCCAAACATATTCTGCCTCCCCCCCCCCAAAAAAAAAGTGGGGCGACCACTCATCCCCCACCCCACCCCACCCCACCCCCCGCTTTCGACGCCCCTGAGAACAACTTTATTTTTTTACTCTGTCTAACGCCAGACGATTTTTCTCGTCAAGGGGAGACGTCTCGGAAAGTCATGCGTGACAAGGTTAATATGTATCGAAGAAATTATCTTAGATTAAAGGTTTTTTTGTTGATTATGTTGTTAGGTCATATCCTGGATACAAAACCAGAGCGAAGAGTTCTTTCAAGTTGATTTAAACACGAGATTATTCCCAACAAATGCCAAAGAATTGGACAAACGGCTAGAAAAATACAAACATTCAGCAAAGGTAATGTGTTACAGCTTAATATTAGAACTAACGTACTTTACACTGATCTCAAATAATAGACTCATTATACTGGATAGAGCATCCGGTGCTCGCTGTGAAGTCGGAATAAATTAGCGGCGGCCATTTCAGGTGGGACCCACTTGGTTTTCATACAGCCACTATTAAGTTCTCCCATAGGACAGATACATGTCACAAAAATTTAGCTGGTTTTCGTTCAAAATCCGATCATTTAAAGCGAAAACCAGAGGCGAAAACTATGATTCAGCAATATTGTGGGTCCCACCGGATATGGCCGCCGCGAGATTTTTAGCCTCACTTCCGACTTCAATTTTTGCCACGCGCGAAACAATAGATGCTCTATCCAGTATAATGAGTATATTATTTGAGATCAGTGGTACTTTACGGGCATCGATTGAAGCTCCCTGAGCACACTGGGCGTAGCGTGGTGGGTTTGGGGAGCTGTCAGCGCTTTCCAAATGTGTCGATCTCTTTGCTACAATGAACTTGCAGCTGTGTTTTGTTCTTTCTTTCTTTAACGTAACCTACGTGTACAGTACGTATCTTACAAAATTCATGTTTGTTCAGGTTGCTGAAGAGGCCGTAAAGAAACATCTTGAAGCAGCCGAGAGCTTGGTTGTGGTTGAAAGTGGAGAGCAAGCTGCCCTGAGAGTGGTAACTGATGAACTGAAGATTGTCTATGAACGATTTAAGACGTGTCTTGCTGATTACGAAGTCTTTCTGTCCATGTGCTGTACGTTTTACCAAAGTGTTGAGAGGGTAAGTACACACATATGCTTATTTGTTTGGTTAGACGTAGACGGGGACATAGACGTGGACGTAGACATGTGCAGATGTGGACATAGACATAGACATAGACATAGACATAGACATAGACATAGACATAGACATAGACATAGACATAGACATAGACATAGACATAGACATAGACATAGACATAGACACGGACACGGACACGGACACGGACACGGACACGGACACGGACATGGACATGGACATGGCCATGAACATGACATCGAGGTGGCCAACACAGTTTACTTCATATTCTTTATTATTTTTTCCTAGCTTACGAATCTACTGAATCAGATGGTTCATCACTTCAGCAGTACCAAATCAACATCCGACCTAACCAAGGCTCAACTGATGCTCCAAGATCATCTAGCATCTTACGATACTGTATTGGAACATTACAACTTCACCGTCAGCTGTGGACACGATATATTGACTAAGTCTGAGAATGATAATACAGTGAGTGTGTCGAGAGAGCAGATCAAACGCTACGTTGACCAGGCAGAGAGCAGAAAAGATGAATGGTTAAACATTTGGGAACACCACAAGGCCAAACTCGAGGAGAGTATTAAATTGTGTGAATTTGAACAGAAAATTAATCAGGTAAACCCAAACTGCGTTTCTGTGTAAGAAATAAACAAAATTGATATCTCTTTAACCCTTTGAAGCCTGAAGACGAGTCTTTAGTATTTTATCTGGCTAACGCCAGACGATTTTATTCAGCACAGGGAGAGGTCCAGGCCTCAAAGTGTTAAAACCTATCTCTTTAACCCTTTGAAGCCTGAAGACGAGTCTTTAGTATTTTATTCTGGCTAACGCCAGTCGATTTTATTCAGCACAGGGAGAGGTCCAGACCTCGAAGGGTTAATCTAAATTATCAATTTTCAAAAAAATATATTAAATGCGGTTTCTTTTTTCAAAGGTCAATATCGACATCGAAGAACACAACAGAGCATTACTGCAAGTTAATAACAAATATGGAGACACCTTAATGGAGTCAGTTTCTTTTCTGAAAGACTCCGACCTCTTTTTGGAGTCCGTCAAGGTTTGTGAATGTTGAGAATGCTACATGTAGATGTACGTCAAGCTTAAATAATCCGAAAATGTTTCTGAGCTCTAGACGGGGTCCAAAAGTACAACTTTCTAGTGTCCAGCACTGACCTCTATCTAACTGGACTGCGGGTCCACGAAACTTTTGTATTACATGAAGTGTCCCCAATTGAACGGCGCCATCTTTGATTTTCTGGTTTGCTGATTGGTTAATTTTAGACCTAACAAGATGGCGTCCTGTCAGGGTCATATGTGATATGGCGCCTGATGGCGTGTATTTGGGCCATTTTTTCGTGGGGCACCCGCAGTCCAGTTATATAGAGGTCAGTGATGTCCAGTTACAGTGAGTTTCAACTTGCTTTTGAAATCCGAAACGAATAATTGAAATGAACATTCTGAACTTACGTTGCAATGTTCAGAACTACATTACGAGGAAGATACAAATTTAAGTCGGCAATTTGTTTCTGTTTAACCAAGTATCTATTATTCTTCATTTCCATCAAACACTATACAACAAATAATCTTCTACTCCGTGATTTCACCAAAGGAATTCAATTCAAAGCTTATTAAATTCAAACTTACAATGAACTTCGCAAACTTCCGTACTTAGTTCCCAACCTTCCAACAAATGTTCACAAACGAATTTCAAAAGCAAGCTGAAACTGAGTATAAACGCTCTAACCATTGAGCTACTGAGGCTCGGATGGAGAGCTAATGTTGCGAATTCCTAGTCATATGCTTTCTAAGCGGTTAGCGGTTGCATATGCATGAGATCTAGTTTTGAAATGAAATTAAGAGTTGTATACACTTGTACGTGTACGTGTACGTGTACGTGTACGTGTACGTGTACGTGTACGTGTACGTGTACGTGTACGTGTCGTACGTTTGCGAGCTTGGTGTAATGTAACAGATGTTTGGTCCATCTCAAATACTTAGAGAAAGCTTCTGAGTACCAGACAGGATTGAATTTAGTCTATTTTCCCCACACTTTACCTCACTACGCCATCTCTTGTCATTTCATGTAGCCAACCGACGTAGCCGTAAGTCAGCTGATGACCGATGCTGATGAACTGGTCAGAGAAAAACACCACGACGCTCCAAACATTCAAAGACAAGTTTCTTCTGTCGAGAAAAGATGGCAAAGATTTCTTACGAACGTTGAAGAATATCGAGGATTATTGGAGGCAGCCATTGAGTTTCATCAACTCTACGAACAGGTTCGTGTACTACTCGGCACTTGGCCAAGGAAGGAGGGGAGGAAGGAAGGAAGGAAGGAGGGGAGGAAGGGGAGGAAGGGAAGGAGGGGAGGAAGGGAAGGAGGGTTTCAGCTATGTCTCCACCAGCGGGGTAGAGACAGTAAATCTCAAATATAAAGCAGTGTAGTGCTTTCCGGTTGCGCATGTTATAGGAGACACAGGGCGCTATTCCATGTGTTCCCGCAGTTTCCATCTAACTCGGAATATTTGGGTCTCACCCATTGTCTAGCGTTTAAGATCACCTGCGTGACACCCTCTTAGTTCAATGCCAGAGACCAGGTCTGTTTGGTGCTGCCAATAGAGACCTTAAGCATATTAGGCGTTTTTGAGACACGGACGGTGACCGGAAGAACAGGAATACAATACAGAACTACTGAACCGCGTATTCTTTGAAAAGACTTTTTTACCCAAAACAAAGGCTATGAATAATCACATATCTAAACTGTTAGCTTATAAGCTTAAATTTCATCTATATAATATAAACATTCAGATCCTTTATTTTATATTGTATTGTAATGAAATTATCCCCCTTAAAATACAAGTTTTCTACTTTAAAAGCATGTCTCATTGTTGTAAAACAACGACGACAGGCTTCAACGTTCTAGAAGTTCCCGTCGTCTCAAGAACGTGAAAATGCTCTCAATGACGTCTTGTGTAGAACGACGACGGCGTTCACTTTGCTCTTGGAATTTTAAATTGCTCATTATCATTGTTTTGAATGAAAAATGCTATTGAATTCAATCGCCGTCCGTGGCTCTAAAACGTCTGTTGCTTAAGCTCTCTAATGACTAAATCCAACATCCTACTGCCGATGTTTTCCTCTGCGTAACCCTGCTCGGGTGGCTACCCGGGTACTATGCCTTGCCAAAGGGCAACCCGGCCCTGATTTTGTCCGGCACTGCTTATTCAATATATTCGCAGCTAACCTCCATATCTAGAGGCCTTTCCCCTATCCGCAACCTGGGGAGCCGGTGGGTGGGAGTTATCATCACCACACCATGATGATGATGATGTGTAGTGCTTATAACTTACCCAAAAGGATAGCCAGTAAGTTGTATGGAATTGGAGAACTAAAAATGGCCGTTGTGAAGGCTGGTCGCTAATTACGAGAGTGGTCACAAAGAGAGCTTCAACTGTAGCGATAAACGTTAATCGACTTGCTTTTTGGTATTTTTGCAATTTTGCTCACTATATAACGGTTAGCATTTCTTGTGCTAACACCTCTTCCCCTATACCCCCAATTTCATCAATGGATGCGCAATTGACCTCTCTAACTATCTTTCCTATTCTTTCTAGTCCAACACTTGGCTCACAGACAGTGAACATTTTCTAAACACTACAAAAACTGACGCGAAACAATGTCGAACGGAAGAACATATTCTAAAGCAACTCAATCACATTGTGGAGTTCGTGAAGCCTGGCTACGAACGACAAGATACTCGTCTCTTGAAACTTGGTGAGCTCGCTTCGAAAATGGGTATGCAACAACAGAGGAAAGAAGTAAGAAACTTGGTCTCGAAACAAAAACGTATCTTTCTGCTTTTTAAACGACTGGAAGAAAAACTGCGGAGCGCGGCAGAGGAAAGCAAACTATGCGAAGACGGAGAAATCAAGGTAAAGAAAAGATTGTCAAGTTTGCTGTTTTGTTTACACTCTTTACGTTTCTCTCTGACGAAGGGCCTTCGCTCGAAACGTTAGACTCCTACTAGCCTCCTCGCAGGCAACTGATGTACCTTCTTAGTTTATTATGTGGGCACTTGCACTTCTTTCCAGTCAAAAAGAGCTTTCAGAGCTGTACGAGCAAAGTACGAGATTGCAGCGTATTCTCCCCAGTCTTGTACTCGACCTAATTTGCATCAGCGTTTGCAATCTCGTACTTTGCTCGTACAGCTCTGAAAGCTCTTTTTGACTGGAAAAAAGTGCAAGTGCCCACATAATAAACTACGTAGCTAAGAAGACACATCAGTTGCCTGCGGAGGAAGCTAGACTCCTACGTTCTCTGTTTCAGCAGTATATCAGACCTTACGCAGCACACTTAT
>OZ036003.1:11408196-11470696 GCA_964035015.1 Corallium rubrum
AGGTTTTGCTGCTGGTAGACAGCACCTTTTGTAAGATATTCCTTTCTGTTCTGAACTACGTCTGTTCATTCTCATCAATCCCGAGTTATTTATATCTTGTGTCGTTTACACAGAAACCAAGCAAATGGACAAACCTCGAGCAGACACAGAGGATGGACTAGCGGTATTTCCTGAACAAACTATACGCATAGAGCAAGATGAACTTTTAGAGTCGGCTCTTCCAGATGACGATCTACCTTTGGAGAGTACACCGGGTAGTACTGGAGTGTCACTAGAACCATCCAAGATTGCCTTCAAGCCAGTTGTCGTAACAATTCCGCGTCCAGATGACGCTCTACCCTTGGAAAGTACACCAGATTTTGAAGTAAAAGGTAGTAAAGCAGCGCCTCAAGAGCCAGCTAAGATTGCCTTCAAGCCAGTTAGCGTAACAATCCCACGTCCAGGTGACGATCTACCCTTGGAAAGTACACCAGATTTTGAAATTAAGGGTAGTAAAGCAGCGCCTCAAGAACCATCCAAGATTGCCTTCAAGCCAGTTAGCGTAATAATTCCACGTCCAGATGATGATCTTCCTTTGGAAAGTGCACCAGATTTTGAAGTAAAAGGTAGTAAAGCAGCGCCTCAAGAGCCAGCTAAGATTGCCTTCAAGCCAGTTAGCGTAACAATCCCACGTCCAGGTGATGATCTTCCTTTAGAAAGTACACCAGATTTTGAAGTAAAAGCTAGTAGAGCAGGACCTCAAGAGCCAGCTAAGATTGCCTTCAAGCCAGTTAACGTAACAATTCCACGTCCAGATGACGATCTTCCTTTGGAAAGTACACCAGATTTTGAAGTGCGAAGTAGTAAAACAGCACCACTAGAACCATCCAAGATCGCCTTCAAGCCAGTCAGCGTATCCATTCCACGTCCAGATGGTGTTTCAGACTTGCAACCTGTAGAAATCATTGACAGTGATGAAGCCACCATTGCACCTGCAGCCTTCGTAGAACCACTGTCGAGCATTGACGCAGTCGAAGGAGATGACGTCATGTTTAATTGCGTCATTTCCGGTTCACCACCGCTGGACATTGACTGGTATAAAGACAATAAACCAATCTCATCCGCTGACCACAAGTACGAGATCCACACGGCGCAAAATACACTTACCTTGCAGGTGAAACGTGTAACGCCCGACGACATCGGAGATTATCGGTGTACTATCGGAAACGAGCGTAGTCAAGCGAGCAGCAATGCTTATTTGGACGTCAATGAACACCCTTCAACGTGGAGGCCGCCAGAGTTTACGAAAGTACCCGAGGATGTGACGTCAATTGAAGGCAACACTGTAAGATTTGAGGCTAGAGTTTCTGGGAAACCAGAACCAGAGATTGTCTGGTTGAAAGACGATGTACCTCTACAGCAAAACGCAAGATGTAAAATTGAAGAAGAGGACGAGGTTTACACTTTGACTCTACTAAACTGTACACCAGACGACTGTGCTGAGTACACAATTGAAGCAAAGAACGACGCTGGTCTTGCCACTTGCTCGTGTACGCTCACACTACAAGACGACACCGTACTGCCCAAATTTGTACAGAAACTCCACGATACAACCATGTCAGCTGACAGCCCTCTTCATTTAACTACGACTTTTGTTGGTACGCCAGAACCTGAGATCACGTGGCTTTTAGACGGTACACCGCTGGTCCCAAGGACAGGATGTGAAGTGTTAACAGAGGAAGGATCATCGAGGTTATTGTTTGATCAATTACAACCAGAAGACGCCGGACAATATAAGTGTATTGCGCGTAACAACGTTGGCAAGGCAACAACGAGCTGTACTGTTGTTGTTGAGGATGTGATGTCACTTCCGGTAGCTCCAGATAGCGGCGTTGCTAGTGGGTCACCTGTGGAACCTACAGACGACTTAAAGAGTAGTCCCCAGGACTCTGCTCCGCTTGAAAAAGGACTGGTGCCAAACGCGCCGAAGTTTGTAAAGGGGTTAAGAAACCTTCAGGTATTCGAAGACGAAAGCGTTGCCATGGAAGCGATCGTAGAGGGGTCACCAAGCCCAGGCGTGCAGTGGGAGTTTGAAAACAAACCAGTCGAAGAAAATGAAACCATGGTAACAGAGAGTGAAGGAAATGTACACAGATTGATTATAAAGAAGGCTGATTTAGATCACGAGGGAGACTACACGTGCATTGCATCCAACGATCTTGGCACGTGTTCCAGCAGCTGCGAGCTTCTTGTCGAAGAACTACCATTAGGACCCAGGTTCACTAAGGAACTTGTTGATACTAAGTTTGAACCAAATAAGGAAGTCGTGTTTGAAGTCGAAGTTGAAGGTAACCCTACAGTCACGTGGTCTAAAGATGATGTCCCGATCAACGAGACGTCAAAATACAAGATGAAAGGCAAAGATGGTCGCTACACTTTGGTGTTCACTCCAGTTGGTGAAGAAGACGAAGGTGAGTACAAGTGTATGGTAAAAAACAAAGATGGAAGCACCACCAGTGTTGCGCGATTAAAGATGCCAGAAGCCCCGAGTAAAGACTCTCCCCACACAGAAGAGAAAATTGCACGGACAGAAATCAAACCAGATTTTACGTTCCCAGAGATCACAGTAGAAGTGAAGGATGAACCAGAGTTTGTGACGGTTCCTAAGGATTTAACTGTGGAAGAGAAAGAAAATGTTGTTATACGTTGTTCTGTAGCAGGGTCTCCTCTACCACAAATAAAATGGTTTAATGAGAAGAAAGAAGAAGTCCCCAAGCAAGGTCGTATTCGTTATATCAGCGAAGAAGGATACAGTTCATTATTGATCGACAGTGCTGAGTTAGACGATGAGGGACTTTACACTTGTGTAGCCAGTAATCCTACTGGGGAAGTTTCTAAAACTGTTGAAGTACTAGTAGACGAAGCACAAGAAAGCGACACGATTCCCAAACAACCAACACCTTCTCAAGAAAGACCTTTGGAAGACCAACCAGTAGTAATGGAAGAAATCGAGAAAGTTTTCAAACAACCTAATGATGTAGAAATAAGTTTTACACTCTTGGAACCCTCTGAAGAAACACCAGCTCCTGAGGATGTTTCACCCCCGGTGGTTCAACCTCATTCCACAGGGCAAGATACACCTGACGCACATCCGGGTGTGGTCACGTGTACGAGCAAACCACGTGTGGAGACCATTCGTGACACGTACACTGCTGACGGTCATAACACATGTCTCGCTGTGCTGGTCCACGGTTCACCGGAAACTGTTGAATGGTTAAAAAATGGCGAACCTCTTAGCAACAATAGTAAGTACAAGATACAATGTAACGAACAAACTTCGCTCTACGAACTGATTATCCGCGACTGTGAGCCGAGCGATTCCGGCGAATACCGATGTGTGGCGACCAACTCGAAGGGTCAGGATTCCTGTCCGATTAAACTCGATATCCAACCCTTGTCCGGACCACCGAAGTTCCTCCGATCGCTCGTCGACGCCGAAGTGCTTTCTGGGACGTCCGTGAAATTCATTGTCGAGGTCGTGGGTAGTCCCACACCGGAAGTGACGTGGTACAAAGATGGCCGCCTCCTAGGAAACGACGCGAAGTGCTACACTGAGAGCAAAGGGATTACGTATAGTTTGACTGTCAGAGATTGCAAAGTTGAAGACGGTGGCGTCATTAAGTGTGTAGGAAGCAACTCTGTTGGTCAAGTGGAGTCTTCTGCTTCACTGACTGTATCAACAATGCCAATCTTGCCTCCGTCGTTTGAAGATAAACCAGAGGACACCGCCATTGAGATCCTTGAACAAGGAGACATTAAGCTAGAAGCTACGATTGTTGGACGACCGAAACCCACAGTGGAATGGTTTAAGAATGAAGAACCAGTACAACGTAGTAGTCATTATAAGATCGAGCAGAATGACGATACGTACAAGTTAATCATTGTTGGTGTAACAAAGGATGACTCTGCGTCTTATAAATGTATCGCTACCAATGATGGAGGGATAGCAGAGAGAACATATCATGTAGATATTGAAGGTATAGTACTTGCAATAAGTAAATGGTTTAAGTTTGAGTATCGGACGGCAGACAGACAGACAGACAGACAGACAGACAGACAGACAGACAGACAGACAGACAGACAGACAGACAGACAGACAGACAGACAGACAGACAGACAGACAAACACACACACACACACACACACACACACACAGACACAGACACAGACACAGACACAGACACAGACACAGACAGACACAGACAGACACAGACAGACACAGACACAGACACAGACACAGACACAGACACAGACACAGACACAGACAGACACGGACACGGACACGGACACAGACACAGACACAGACACAGACACAGACAGGCAGACACAGACACAGACAGGCAGACACAGACACAGACACAGACACAGACACAGACACAGACACAGACACAGACAGGCACAGACACAGACACAGACACAGACACAGACACAGACAGGCAGGCTGGCTGGCTGGCTGGCTGGCTGGCTGGCTGGCTGGCTGGCTGGCTGGCTGGCTGGCTGGCTGGCTGGCTGGCTGGCTGGCTGGCTGGCTGGCTGGCTGGCTGGCTGGCTGGCTGGCTGGCTGGCTGACTGACTGACTGACTGACTGACTGACTGACTGACTGACTGACTGACTGACTGACTGACTGACTGACTGACTGACTGACTGACTGACTGACTGACTGACTGACTGACTGACTGTAAATTATCTTAAAATCAAAACCGGAATGTTCATCGTTTTTTCTCTTCTAGCCAAAGGTGTCCCTCCTGAGTTTCTTGAACCTCTGGTTAATGTCGGGCTGCTGGAAGGCAGAGAAGCACGTTTGGAATGTCAAGTTGGAGGATCGCCTCCACCAAAGATCCAGTGGTACAAGGGCAGTGAATTACTACAGGAAGATGATCATATTAAGATTGAACTTGTCGATGATGTCTGTGCTTTAGTCATTCCTAATATAAACACTGACAACCAAGGTAGCTACCGCTGCGTGGCGACGAATGATTACGGAAGTTCGACGACGACCGCCGAACTATCTGTCGACCAACCAGATTCACGTCCCGTGTTCAAACGAGGTCTCGAGGACATTGTTGTTCCGCCTGAGAATGATTTACAACTGGAGGTAAAAATTGAGGGCAAACCTGAACCGAGCGTGGAGTGGTTCAAGGATGATCAACTGGTTGAGGATGAAGGAAGGTATGTGATCGTTGACAAAGATGATCAAAGTGAGTTCTACATGCTTGCTGTGGAAGACCCCACGACTAACGATTCTGGCTCGTACAAATGTTTGGCAAAGAACACTTTAGGAGAAGCTGTCTCGGTTTGTAAAGTCGTTGTCGGACAACAAGAAATGGCGCCAATGTTTATGGAGGAAGCACAGGATGGGTCGGTGACGGTGTTGGACGGGGGGAACGTACGCCTTGAAGCGAAGATCGGAGGTGTGCCCACCCCGGTGGTCGAGTGGTTTAAAGACGAGAAACCAGTTTCAATTGGTGAACATTTTGTAAACAAAGTGGATGGTGATCGACATTGTTTGGATATTGTTCATGTTGCGCCCGAAGATTCTGGCACCTACAAATGTGTTGGAACGAATAATCTTGGAACAATTACCCGGATATATAGTCTAGATATTGAAGGTAGGTGAACACCCTTAGGCTTAGATAAGCATTTTGCTTTTGGGGCAAACCTCCAGAATAAATATATATTAAATGAAAAAAAGAATATTGAAGGTAACGTTATTATGGGCTAGACTGCAGTTTAGGGGATACCACTCATCCGCTGACCGCCTGGGAAGGTGTCTAGAGTCAGGGTTTCTGGTGGGGTTGAGCCTTCAGACTTAGTGTTTGACACTGGTGTCCACTAAACTGCAGTTCTATCAAGTTATGTAATGTTTTAAAAACAGTTTTCATGTTAAAAAGGTGAATTGAAAGTTTCAGTTGTTTTTCCTCTCCAAGCTGTCGTAAGTAGTTGAACTCAATAAACTCTGACCTCCAGACGGGACTCGAACCCACAACCCTCCCTCTCTCCTCCGCAGAAGTTCTTTCGGAGATCGGAGATTTCGAGGATCGTCGGAGATGTGTCGGAATCGCCTGCTGGACATAAGGCCCCGTTCACACTATACCGGATAGCTTTTGTGCCGGTACGAAAACCATATCGGATAGGCCTTCTGTTCACACACAAAACGCCTGCTCCGGCACAATTTCTGTGCTGGCACGCCGCTGCGCCGCTCCGATCTCGAAAGAGGTACATCTTGTATCGGATAGCTTTTTGTGCCGTTCCAGCTCCAGTGTGAACGGAGTTCGAAATCGTTCCGGAAGTAAGTTAATAGAATAGAGCGTGGGAATTGGTTGTATCGTCAGGTTTTCGTGCCGGCACAAAAGCTATCCGGTATAGTGTGAACGGGGCTTACTTCGGCACAATATCGTGCTGATCGAATCTGTTTACACTATACTGGATATTTTTTGTGCCGGCACGAAAACCTATCTGGTATAGTGTGAACGGGGCTTAAGTAGTGCGGACGAAACGCCGGAAGGGGATAACCAGCTGGCGATTCCGACACATCTCCGACGATCCCCGAAATCTCCGAAAGAACCTCTGCGGAGGAGAGAGCTCACAACGTTCCGAGTACTAGGCGCAAGCTCTGATCATTGATTCCGTTGAACTTTACTTTTCGAGTCCCGTCTGGAGCTCAGAGAGTTTTCTGAACTTAACAAATTATTTAATATGATAGTTCAAATGAGGCCAGAAGCTACTGTTTAAAAAAATGTAAGAGCTTTTTTAAAACATTAAAACTAATATGAAAATATAAAATAAGCCTAGTGTCTTAGAGATGATGTCGCAGACGACGAAAGCTAAGACACTAGGGTTATTTTATATTTTCATATTAGTTTTAATGTTTCAATAAAGCTCTTATATTTTGTTAAACAGTAGCTTCTGGCCTCATTTGAACTATCATCTTATATCACAATGCTACTGAAGGACAACTTCCTACGTTTAACAAAATTATTTAATGTTTTAAAAACTCTTACGCTTTTTGTTCCTGCTTTCTCAATTTTCCGCGCGCATCCATAACTCGATGGAAGAGAGAAAGGCGAGTGCTCTTAAATATTACTTGTTTTACGATTCTTACAAATATTTCTTTGGGATTTCCTGTAGGTAAAGATGATGACACCGAAGATGGAGTGTTACCTCCTCCTCCTCCTCCTCCTCCGGAAGTCGCCCAAGCTCCACGTGTTCTGGAACCTTTCAAACCGCAAGAAGTCCGTCAAGCCAGTAGATTAAAACTAGACTGTAGTATCTCCCAGTTGTCATCAGCTGAGCTAAAGTGGTTTAAGGACGGTATTCCCTTGAAGATGGACAATCGTGTACACACCTTGATTAAAAATGAGAAATGTTCTTTGATCATTTCAAGCGTAAAAACTCAAGACGAAGGAGAGTATAAGCTGATTGTCAGTAATGAACAAGGTGAATGTGAGTGTAGTGTCCCAGTGTTAGTCAACGAGGCAATCAAAGCTCCTCGCTACACAGTAGCCTTACAACCTCTTGAAGTAACCGAAGGTGACGACGCACAACTGGTCGTCACGGTAACGGGTGAACCGGAAGTGGAATGGTATCGAGATGATGAACTTATTAAAGATGATGGACGATATGTGATTGTGGATGCCCTAGGGGGTGATGGTGGGGACTCGTTTACACTTATCATCGAGCAGTGTCGAGCAAGTGATGCTGGGCTTTATAATTGTGTTTCTCGGAACGCAGTGGGAGAGACCACGTGTTTTGCTCCGTTGGTCGTCAATCCTAGACCACGAAGTCCAAGAATAATTCCAAAACCTTTTGATATGCCAAAGATGCAGTCTGACCCAGGTAGGTTGCTTTGCTTTAAAGGGAATATGACTCGAAAATTAAGTTTGTCTTATTGAAAAGAACAGTTGAAATGATAAAATAACATCTTTTGCAGTTTTTGGTTTCCTTGCTTCGTTTTTGAGATATTCCAGTTTGTTTGATATGCAAATGACACAACTTTTTACGTCACACGTGCATAATGGGTATTATGAGTTACCGAGGGAAGGTTACATATCTTTGCTATTGTGAAACGAAATCACTTGGAATTCTACATGTTTGGTGTTGTGGGTAGAAATACGCACAAGCTTCCTTTGAATTAAGCCCATGTTTGTATAATAGCAAAGATATGTAACCTTTTCTGATAACTCATTATGCACATGTGACGTAAAAAGTTGTGTCATTTGCATATCAAACAAGCTGAAATATCTCAAAAACGAAGTAAGGAAACCAAAAACTGCAAAATATGTTATTTTATCATTTTAAACGTTCTTTTCAATAAGACAAACTTAATTTTCGAGTCATATGCCCTTTAACATTAGAGAGCTTAAGCAAATACAACGCGAACGTCAAGGACAACGTCCTTAATACAATAGAATTTTCCTCACACAACAAAGAAAATGAATAATTTTTAGTCCCAAGACTAATCTTAACGCCGTCCCCGTTTTACATACAACGTTATTCAGATCTGATTTTCACGTCTATAGAACGACGTTGACTCGTGAAACAGCGAAACCTGTTACTTCAAACTATGCGACAAAATCCTTTTAGAACTCTAAAGCTTTTGGATGTCAAAAAACATACTTAAGTATTCAATACTCCGTAAATAATTCCTAGTTTCTGCTAGATGCTGAACTTTAGATTGCCATCGTCGTCCTAGCTTGCTTAAGCTCCCTTTTATCTTTTCTGGGCGGCACCCGACTCGCAAGTCTTGTGTATTTTACTCTGGCTAACGCCACACGATTTTACTCGTCACAAAAGAAAACCACAAGATTCTAAAAATCTATCTAGTTTTTTTTTTTACTATTCACTCTAGTACACCAATATTTAAAATCTATATTAAAATTGGTCACTTGTTGACAACATTATTATTTGATGTAATTATTTTAGAGACGTCACCAGTGAAAGTGAAATCACCAAAGAAAGCAGTCAACTTCGACACAGGACCTGATCAATTCGCGCCAGAATTTAAGAACGTCATTCAAGATCTCTCCATGGAGATCACAGACGGCGGAGATATTATCCTAGAGGCTGATGTCGTAGGCTCTCCAGTCCCGGATGTGGAATGGTACAAGAACGATACATTGATTACGGCATCACACCACTATTTGCCCCAGTCCCTTGGAGGAGATATCTATTCACTGACCATTGTTGGAGCAAGTCCAGATGACGCAGGAGAGTACAAATGCGTTGCTTCCAATCCTCTGGGTACCAGAATTAGAACCTACGCCGTTAATATTGAACGTAAGTTTATGTTTGTTTGTTTTCACGCTATTGTTATTGAGATGAGTAAGAGGGGGAGGACTTTTGGGATAATGAAGGAAGAAGTGAGAACTTTAGGGATAATCAGGGAAAAGGAGAGAACTTTATGGATGAGAGAAGAAGTGAGAACTTTAGGGATAATAGAATAAGAGGTGAGAACTTTAAGAATAATGAGGGAAGTGGTGAAGACGTTAGGGATAATAAGGGAAGAAGTGAGAACGTTAGGGATAATGAGGAAAGAGATGAGAACTTGAGGGACAATGAGGAAAGAGGTGAGAACTTTAGCGACAATGAGAGAAGAGGTGATAACTTAAGGGATAATGAGGGAAGAGGTGAGAACTTCAGGGATAATTAGGTAAGAGGTGAGAACTTTAGGGATAATAAGGGAAGAAGTGGGCTTTAGGGATAATGAGAGAAGAGGTGAGAGCTTTAGGGATAATAAGGGAAGAGGCGAGAACGTTAGGGAAAATGAGAGAAGAGGTGAGAACTTTAGGGCTAAGGGAAGAGGCGAGAACTTTAGGAATAATAAGGGAAAAGGCGAGAACTTTAGGGATAAAGAGGGAAGATGGAGAACGTTAGAGGTAATAGTGTAAGAGGTGAGAACTCTAGGGTCAAAATGAAAAAGGTTATTTTGCGTAATGCATTGCTGTTTTCTTTAATTTTAGTGTCTTTGGAAGAAGGCGACGAGGAGGAGTCTGAAAGAGGCGATGATGAAGAACCCATATGGAACCACAATGACTTCATAGCTCCTAAACAGATCAACGTTCCTTCAGTTGGTGAAGAACCAATAACCTTTGTAAAGCAAGAACCTAGTCCAGAATCCCAACCCTTGGTTGATCTGCAATCGCCCGTGGACAGCGGCAAGACACCAGATACTAAAGAAACCTTGAAAAGCAGTCCATTTGAAACACCAGTTAAAGACAGTCCAAACAAAGAGCATTTTGATGCTAAACCAACAACTTTGGTTCCCGAAGTTCACACCACTATCCCAGTCAGTGGTTTACAGAAACAACGTTTTAGCGATACACCAGGCAAGCCAACCACGGAGGACGTTGTTTGTGAGGAAGAACCGCACAGGACTGCTAGTCCCACAGAGAGAACATCACGTGGTACTTCAAAAACACGTACCCCTGAAGAAGAATCTCTAGTCAAACCAACTCCTGAAGGATCCGAAATACAGTTTAGCATTCCAGTAAATGGCGCCAACGAAGCTAGTTTACGAGACATTCCTGATGAAGAGACTACCACTAAAGAAGCTCGCACAGTTAAACCACCAACAGAAATACATTCCACCATCCCAGGAGACACCAGCGAAGAACCAGTCGAACGACTACCACAAGATCTCACCGAGAAAGGATCTCCAAAGACATCTCCTCCCGCTTTAAAACCAGTCCAAGACATCCGTTTCAATATTCCTGTAAACGGAATCGAAGAACCATATGTGATTTTAGACTCTGTAGAACGATCCCCAGAAGCCGTCATTGACGAAGAAAGTTCTTTCAAAGATGAACCTTCTCCCACAGTAAAGTCTACACCAGAAGTACAGTCCACTTTCCCGTTCTCTGACAGCGACAGACAAAGTAAGATAAAGTTTCAGTTGTTTTTTTACTGTGCAAGCTATCATAAGTAGTTAAACTCAGAAAAGAAACTCTGAGCTCCAGAGTGACATTTGTATAAAGGCCTGGCCAAACGCTTTCAACATTTCATTCAACATCGTTCAACATTGTTGAATTCAACATGTTGAAAGCGTTTGGCCACCCCTGTTGAATGATGTTGAACGATGTTGAATGATGTTGAACGAAGTTTGAACATGTTTAAATTTTCGTTCAACATGCGTTCAACATTTCTATTCTCAAAATGTTGAAAGTTGTTGAACGCATTTGGCCACATTTCATTCAACTTTGTTGAACAGAGACATGCGCCATGTGGGATATTGTCGATTCCAGCTTTTGTGGTAGCCCGCGTTCAATTAATTATCATTCATGAATGTTGAACGATGTTGAATTCATTTGGCCACTCGTGCTTTCAGCATTATTCAATATTGTTCAACAATGTTGAATGATGTTGAATGCGATGTTGAAAGCGTTTGGCCAGGCCTTAAGTGATAACACTTTGGTGTTTCATGGTTTTTTCACCTTCCTTTTTGCGGTTCGAGTGTGAAGTTTTTAGGTTCAAGTTCGAAGGTTTAAGGATTACCTTGATTGATTGATTTATTGATTGATTTAAATTTATTTATGCACGGTAAGCCTTTCAACTTACGTTGTTTTTAAAAGGGCCGTGCTATCTTTAAATATTTACAAGCTAAAAAGAAATTTGTATAAAAACGGGAAAAAAAAGAAAAAAGAAAAAAAGAAATGAACTATTTTACACATACAGAATATATATATATATATACATTTTTTTTTTCCGTTAAATTTGCTAACCTTCAATTTAAAGTAGCTGTATTCAAAATTTCTTGCGATAATTTGAAATGGTAATGTTTTACAATTCTAGGAAGTGACAAAGCGCCAATCGTAGAATCTCCTGTTCAACCAAGTAAAGAAGGCCCTAGTCCAGAGAAACTGCCTTCATTTATTCCACTAGAATCGGAAAGTAAAAAACCAGGGAGTTCTGTGGTACCTGAGCAAAAGAATGAAGTTGATCGCGAAGGATCAGACGTGAAAACAACACCGCAATTTAAGATGGGCGAAGTGCAGTTTACTCTGCCAGTCGATAGTGATGGCAAACCTATTGCACCAGAGAAACAAACCATTGTTGAAGGCAGGCCTACAGCTGAAACAGAACAACAACTACGAATGGACGTTCCTATGGAAACGAGCCCCGCTACTAGCCAATCAGAATCAGAAGGTGCGCCAGTCCCTCTCACGAACGTCCCTCTCACTTTCCCACAAGTTGGCGTGACCATTCCATTGGACGAGGATCAAGAACCTGTCAAGGCCGTCCAGAAACCGTTGGAGACAATCGGGTAGGTTTCACGGGGTGGAGTCGTGGCCTACAGGCGAGTTTCAGGGCAACAGCGCGCACATCATTTTTCAAAAAAACTGGCAAGCTCCCCTCAAAGTAAACGTACTATTTAAAATAAACAAATTATAGATACAGTTTCTGGATATTTACCACTGTTATTCTGCTGTTGTTGGCTCGCTAGCAAGTTTGTTTGCCATTGCTTACTTTGTAGAGAGCCCGCCAATTCCTTTCCAAAACGATGCGCGCGCAACACCCTGAAACTCGCCTATTCATCATTTCAAAATACGTTGGGGCGGTGATGAGAATCGTAGAATTATGTCGCCTTAAGCTTGGAAATTATTCCTTGATTCTAAAGTGAATATTTTTATTTGTAGAAAACCCGAGGAGAAGACGTCGAAAGGCTCACCAGAATTCTTAGAACCACTGCCAGAAGAAATGGAAGTCGAGGAAGGTGACGAGGTTCGATTTAGCGTTCGCGTAAGTGGAAAACCAAAACCGAAACTGAAGTGGATGATTGGTGCTCAGCCTCTACGAAGAAGCGATCGTGTTGAGATGCGAGAAAATGCTGGTCTTCATGAACTTATAATTCGAAATGTCACTCTCGATGATGAAGGCGTTTATAGCTGTGTGGCTGGGAACAAGTTTGGGGAAGCATTCTGTGATTGTGAGCTCTTGGTTGAAGGTATGTATGTATTGGCAGAAAGAGGTAAGAATGGAAGAAAAAGGGAAGAGAAGGAAAGAAAGAAAGAAAGAAAGAAAGAAAGAAAGAAAGAAAGAAAGAAAGAAAGAAAGAAAGAAAGAAAGGAGGGAGGGAGGGAGGGAGGGAGGGAGGGAGGGAGGGAGGGAGGGAGGGAGGGAGGGAGAAAGAGAAAGAGAAAGAGAAAGAGAAAGAGAAAGAGAAAGAGAAAGAGAAAGAGAAAGAGAAAGAGAAAGAGAAAGAGAAAGAGAAAGAGAAAGAGAAAGAGAAAGAGAAAGGAAAGAGAAAGAGAAAGAGAAAGAGAAAGAGAAAGAGAAAGAGAAAGAGAAAGAGAAAGAGAAAGAGAAAGAGAAAGAGAAAGAGAAAGAGAAAGAGAAAGAGAAAGAGAAAGAGAAAGAGAAAGAGAAAGAGAAAGAGAAAGAGAAAGAGAAAGAGAAAGAGAAAGAGAAAGAGAAAGAGAAAGAGAAAGAGAAAGAGAAAGAGAAAGAGAAAGAGAAAGAGAAAGAGAAAGAGAAAGAGAAAGAGAAAGAGAAAGAGAAAGAGAAAGAGAAAGAGAAAGAAAGAAAGAAAGAAAGAAAGAAAGAAAGAAAGAAAGAAAGAAAGAAAGAAAGAAAGAAAGAAAGAAAGAAAGAAAGAAAGAAAGAAAGAAAGAAAGAAAGAAAGAAAGAAAGAAAGAAAGAAAGAAAGAAAGAAAGAAAGAAAGAAAGAAAGAAAGAAAGAAAGAAAGAAAGAAAGAATAGGAAATGGAGAGACAAAGAAAAGGGGAGTGAAGTGGAACAGAGAGCACCAGAGTGGAACAGAGAGCACCAGAGTGGAACAGAAAGCACCAGAGTGGAACGGAGAGCACCAGAGTGGAATGGAGAGCACCAGAGTGGAACAGAAAGCACCAGAGGGGAACGTAGAGCAGCAGAGTGGAACAGAAAAGAGAAGCGAAGGAAGGAAGGAAGGAAGGAAGGAAGGAAGGAAGGAAGGAAGGAAGGAAGGAAGGAAGGAAGGAAGGAAGGAAGGAAGGAAGGAAGGAAGGAAGGAAGGAAGGAAGGAGAAGGAAAAGAAATGAAATGAAATAGGATGAAAAGTATTTTGTGTTGATAATTGCCATTAATGTTTTCTTCTAGTACCATCAGACGAAGAAGGGGCGAGGAAAGGTAGCATTACTTTTTGAATTTCTAATACTTTTCATTAGACTTGTTTACAAGTATTATCTTTGTCACCAAATAAACTGACTTGAAAAGTGTCTCTTCTCCGACTAGGTCCTCTACTGGACACGTGTCAACCTGGGTTTATTCGAGGTCTGGAAGATGCCGAAGTGATTGCCGGCAAAACTATAAAACTTGAATGTCAATTTTTTGGTCTCCCGGAGGTGGACATTGAGTGGTACAAAGATGGTGGAGCGATCGAGGAAGACGAACGACTGGAGTTCGACATTGATGATGACATAGCAAGTTTGACCATTCACAACGCAGTGCCAGATGACCAGGCATGGTATAGATGCAATGCTTACAACGAGATTGGATCTTCGTCAACAGATTGTGAACTTTTGGTCGTAGAACTTCCTAGCTTTGTCAGAAAACTCGAAGATACAATCGTCAACGAAAGTAAGAGAATATTGAAAAGATGTGTTGATAGCACACGGGTTAGCATCTTTATCTGTGACCTGGCGTTTGATGCCTGCTCTCAGTACAGTTATCGGATTAATATTTCACCTAGGCCGCATGAGAGAAGAATGCTTCCAGTATACTCCGGTTTCCTCCTGTAGTAACACTGGACCAATGAGGGATGGTCATTACTGGACCTCTAGAGAGAACAGTTTAGATATGACTGATAGGGTTATCCAGTATAAATAAAGTTAGCTTAGTTTACTCCAGTTTCCTTCTGTAGTAACACTGGATCAATGAGGGACGGTCCTTACTGGACCTCTAGATAGAACAGTTTAGATATGACTGATAGGGTTATCCAGTATAAATAAAGTTAGTTTAGTTTACTCTAGTTTCCTTCTGTAGTAACACTGGACCAATGAGAGATGGATCTTACTGGACCTCTAGGGGGACCAGTTTAGATATGACTGATAGGGTTATCCAGTATAAATAAAGTTTGTCTAGCTTCAGTTACACAAGAGGGTATGTGTGGTTATGGGATAGTTGGTGACACTAGGGGACCTAAAGTGGATGGTAATCTTGATGATTTTCTATTGCTAGGCGAAGATATTCAGTTCACTGTTCAGATCGAAGGAGAACCGGATGTGAGATGGTACAAAGGTGACGTCTTATTGGAGGACAGTGGTCGTTACGTCATCGTTGATCAAGATGAAGAACAAGTGTTTACGCTGGCCATTGAAGATGTCTTACCTGAAGACGAAGGAGAATACCGATGTGTGGCCGAGAACGAAGCGGGAAAAGCCGAATCAGTCGCTAAAATATCTATTGCTGAGAAAAATTATCCTCCTGAGTTCACCAACGAAGGACAAGACGAACCATTCTTTGTCAAGAAAGACAACGACATAACACTCAATGTCACATTAAAAGGAAAACCATTCCCGGAGGTTGTGTGGTTCAAGGACGACAAACCTTTACGTAGTAACTTCCATTATGATATCACAGATACTGGAAGTGAACACTCGTTGTGTATTCGTGCTGTGACGTTCGACGATCGTGGTGTTTATAAGTGTGAAGCAACTAACAAACTGGGCAAAGTAACCAGGAAATTCCAGGTCAACATTGAAGGTTAGAATGTTACATCCGTTTGTTCGTTGCTACTTGCCTACCTATCTATACCTACCCACGTATTTACGTACGTGTCTGTCTGTCTGTCTGTCTGTCTGTCTGTCTGTCTGTCTGTCTGTCTGTCTGTCTGTCTGTCTGTCTGTCTGTCTGTCTGTCTGTCTGTCTGTCTGTCTGTCTGTCTGTCTGTCTGTCTGTCTGTCTGTCTGTCTGTCTGTCTGTCCCTTCATCTGTCCCTTCGTCCGTCAGCCAGCCGGTTAGCCCGCCCGTCCGTCTGTCTTTGTCTGTTTGTCTGTTCGTCTGTTTGTCTGTTCATTCGCCCATTCGTTCGTTTATCCGTTCATCCGCGGAGCTGCTACTTGGATGGTGCTTGTAAGTGATGAAATTAGTTAGGTAATGCTAGCAATGGTGATTCTCGTCGCAATCGTGTTGTCTGCTACGGAGGTGGTGAGAATTGACATGTGTGGTGCTGGTCTACTAATCACTATGTAGGTTACATGCTTTTCATGATGGTGTCAGGGAAGTTATTGGTTCTCAGTATCTTTTGAAAGTCTCAATCTCTTCGTTTTCTTGTGTCGTTAGGTTTCAAACCACAAGGCTTGGCTCCAAAGTTTGTTGAAAGTGTTCAGGCGACGGAAGTTAAAGAAGGAACACCAGTCAAGTTCGAGTGTCGAGTAAAAGGTGAACCAAGCCCTGATGTTGAATGGTACAAAGATGACAAACTGATTGACGAAAGTGATCGAATCAAGGTTGAAAACAAGGACGGTGTCTCTACTCTAACCATACAAAACACTTCAACCGTGGACGAAGCTGTGTACAAAGCGCTTGCTCGCAATCCTCTCGGGATAACCACTTGTTCAGCGGAACTGCTCGTAGAAGAACCAGCTTCAAAACCAGAGTTCATACAAACGATGAACGACGTCGAGATGAAAGCTGGCGAAGATAGTTGTTTCCGTGTTCGTGTAAAAGGAGGTGTTAAGGTAGACTGGTACAAGAATGATCAACTATTGGAAGATGCTGGTCATGTGGTGATTGTAGACGAAGATGATGGTGAGACTTTTACTTTAGCCATGGAAGAAGCAACAGTTGAGGACTCTGGTGTTTATAAATGTGTGGCCCACAATAAAGCAGGAGAGGTGACATGCAAAGCATCTTTAAAGGTCACCCCAAAGAAACCAGGAGGGAAAAAGACAAGGAAAGATTCCAATAAGAACAAGAACTCAATCAAAGAGGTTCCCGAAGAGGACGAGACTGTGTTTGAAATGATTGGCAGAACGATTGAATTGAGTGTTGAAGGTATGTATGTTTCCATTATACAGCGGTTATTTAAAACTAGTGGTAAGTACTTCATCTAATGGAATAAAATAGAACCGTTTGACGGTGACTCTAACCATATATAAATACCATCATTCCACAACCTGTTCCCAACTTGACCTTGTAGCTCGTCGAGCGTTGGCCTAGTAAACGGAAAGTTGCGGATTCGAATCCCAGCCGTGGTTGAGTTGCGATTTTTTCTACTCACCCCGGTATGGTTCGTCACTCGTAGTAGTACCCAATCAACCTTGTACCCAGCGCCATTTATCAGTGACTGGGCCAAGATGACGAATAAGACAAAATGGCGGGAACAAATGGCCCTGGTGGAGGCTAGCTCAAAATGCGCAGTATATTGCGCATTTTATTAACTAGAACTCAGTTCTTTACACAGTAATTATACCTAATTATACCTAATTATTGCATGGTTTAAAATATAATTTCCCGTGCCGTGTGCAGGAACAACCGACAAGGTCAAAATACAATTTAAAAAAATACAATATCAAACCGTCTGATTTACGCCATAAGCTCTTGACCAATCGGAGGCTGAGATAGCCTAGCCTCCACCAGAGCCATTTGTTCCCGCCATCTTGGCCCAGTTCCCTACAAATGGCCCTGGGTACGAGGTTGGTACCTAATATCATTATCTAACAGACATGTTGCATTGTGATGTGGTTAAAATTATTTAGGCAAAGTTAACTCATAGTTCTTGGGGAGTCCCAAGTTCTTAAGAAGTCGAAGGGCTCGCACGAGAGTCACCTACCCAGCACTGGCACATTGCTGCTCGTTGGTCGCTCTTGCTTGCTAGTGGCCGCACCGGGCCTTAAAAATTCTTTTGAGAAGAGAAGTGTTAGTCAATATAATTACAATCTTCGCCATAACGCGACAGACCTAACACTGTCAAAGCCAAAAAGAGAATTTTTAAAAAAGACATTTAAATATAGCGGCGCTGTGCTTTGGAATCAGCTTTCCTGTGAGGCGAAAACAGCCGAGTCGCTATACAGGTTCAAAAGCAATATTAGACCTTAGTTGGGTCACATCTTCATCTTCTTTCTTTTTGATAACTTTTAGTTTTTAGCTTAGTTTTTGTAATGTAATTTTAGTGAACATTTG
Organism: Corallium rubrum; assembly: GCA_964035015.1. Lineage (NCBI taxonomy): Eukaryota > Metazoa > Cnidaria > Anthozoa > Scleralcyonacea > Coralliidae > Corallium > Corallium rubrum. Next base: position 11,426,333 of record OZ036003.1, read on the forward strand.
TATTTCTTTATTTTAATAATTAATTTGTATTATGCTATTTATATCTCTTATATTGTACAGACACGCCCTCCATGGAAATCAGCTAATGTTGTTGGGGCTAGCGTGTTTCTTTTAAATAATGATTTACATGTTTTTTACATACATACTAGCATTGCTTAAAAGTTATTGTTATACAGCTTTGCAGCTAGTGTTTGCTTATTGCTTAGCTCGATTGTTATGGCTAGCTTGCTTACTAGCGTTTGCTACCTACGGCACCTACCTTCTAATTGATGTAAGAACATGCTTCCATAAATTCTAATTTTTTCTATTTCATTTTACAGATACTCCACCAGAACCAGGCTCTCCAGTATTTCTACGTGATTTCCAAGATTGTGAAGTCATCGCAGGCTCAACAATGAAACTTGAGTGTCAGTTCACAGCGTCACCAGAACCTGATGTAGAATGGCTGAAAGATGGCGGACCACTTGAAGAGAGTGAGCGAGTCACGTGTACGGTGGATAATGACGTAGCCAGCCTCGTGATCAGTAAAACCGAGCCAGACGACGAGGGTTGGTACCGATGTCGAATTTTCAACGATCGTGGTGCTGCTTCAATTGAGGCTGAATTAATTGTGGTTGAAATTCCAAAGTTTGTCAAAGGTGTGGAAGATTTGGAGGTTGATGAAGGTGAAGATATTCAGTTTACTGTTCAAATCGAAGGAGAGCCGGATGTGAGCTGGTACAAAGGCGACGTCTTATTGGAGGATGAAGGTCGTTACGTCATCGTTGATCAAGTTGAAGATCAGATCTTTACTTTGGCCATTGAAGATGTCTTACCTGAAGACGAAGGAGAATACCGATGTGTGGCCGAGAACGAAGCGGGAAAAGCCGAATCAGTTGCTAAAATTTTCATCACTGACAGAGAATATCCTCCTGAGTTCACCAACGAAGGACAAGACGAACCATACTTTGTGAAAAAAGACAACGATTTGACACTCAGTGTTGCATTAAAAGGAAAACCATTTCCAGAAGTTCAATGGTTCGTTGATGATAAACCGTTACGTAGCAACTTCCATTACGACATCACTGAGGATGGCAAAGAACATTCGTTGTGTATTCGTACTGTCACAATGGATGACCGTGGTGTTTACAAGTGTGAAGCGACCAGCAAACTTGGAAAAGTAACCAGGAAATTCCAGGCCAATATTGAAGGTAAAAGCGTGTGTTTATTGCATTGTTTAATATCGCGTGTGTTGTTGTCGTCGTCGGTGGTGGTCGTGGTGATGGTGATGGTGGGGGTGATCGTGGTGGTGGTCGTGATGGTGGTAGTGGTGGTGATTGGTGGTGATTGGTGGTAGTGGTGGTGTCGTGGTAGTGGTGGTGGTGGTGATGGTGGGGTGATCGTGGTAGTGGTGGTGATGGTGATAGTAATCGTGGTGGTGGTAATGGTAATGGTGATCGTGATGGTGATGTTGGCGATGATGGTGGTGGTGGTGGTGGTGGTGGTGATGGTGATGGTGATGGTGATCGTGGTGGTAGTGATGGTGATAGTAATGGTGATGGTCATCGTTATGGTGGAGTTGGTGATGGTCATAGTCGTGGTAGTTTGAGTTGGTGATGATCATGGTCGTGGTAGTGGAGTTGGTGATGGTCGTGGTAGTTTGAGTTGGTGATGGTCATGGTCGTGGTAGTTTGAGTTGGTGATGGTCATGGTCATGGTCATGGTCGTGGTCGTGGTAGTGGAGTTGGTGATTGTGGTGATGATGGTGTTGCTGTTGGTGTTCTCGTTGCTGTTGTAGTGGCTAGTTATGATGTTAGCGTTATGTTAGTGTTCCTGGTGAAAACTAGTTGATCGTTACTCTCAGTAAAAGTCTCTCTCTTTCTATTTCTTCTACACACTCTGAAAATCATGTTCTGTGTTTCTACCACTACAGGATTCACACCACCAGGTTTGGCTCCAAAGTTCGTGCAAACCTTGCAACCAGTTGAAGTGAAAGAAGGAACACCAGCACAGTTCGAATGTCGAGTGAAAGGTGAACCAAGTCCTGGTGTTGAATGGTACAAAGACGACGTACTGCTTGAGGAAAGTGATCGAATCAAATTTGAAAACAAAGACGGCGTCAGCGTCTTAACGATCAGTAACATATCACCATTTGACGAAGCTGAGTACAAAGCTCTAGCTCGCAACCCTATTGGAACAGCCACTGCCATCGCCGAACTGCTGGTCGAAGAACCCGTGTGTAAACCAGAACTGATTCAACCAATGAACGACGTTGAGGTGAAAGCTGGCGAAGATAGTTGTTTCCGTGTCCGTGTGAAAGGAGATGTTAAAGTGGACTGGTACAAGAATGATCAACTATTGGAAGATGCTGGTCATGTGGTGATTGTAGACGAAGATGATGGTGAGACTTTTACTTTGGCCATGGAAGAAGCAACAGTCGAGGACTCTGGTGTTTATAAATGTGTAGCGTCGAATAAAGCAGGAGAGGTAACGAGTACTGCACCGCTGAAGGTTGCTCCAAGCAATGAAGTAAGTTCACCAAGAAAGAAAAGCAAAGATAAGAAACAAGGACCTTCTCAAGATGTTGAAGCACCATTCAAACCTGTGGCTGAAACAGTTGGAAAAATGCTTGAGTTGATTGTAGAAGGTATACTGAGTTTAGCAATGCCGTGTTTGTCTTACTAATCTATGTACAAAATAACAGAATTCTCTTTTTCTCTATTTCATTCTACAGATACTCCACCAGAGCCAGGCTCTCCAGTATTTCTATATGATTTCCAAGATTGTGAAGTGATCGCAGGCTCAACAATGAAACTCGAGTGTCAGTTCACAGCGTCACCAGAAGCTGATGTAGAATGGCTGAAAGATGGCGGACCACTTGAAGAGAGTGATCGAGTCACGTGTACAGTGGATAATGACGTAGCCAGCCTCGTGATCAGTAAAACCGAGCCAGACGACGAGGGTTGGTACCGATGTCGAATTTCCAACGATCGTGGTGCTGCTTCAATTGAGGCTGAATTAATTGTGGTTGAAATTCCAAAGTTTGTCAAAGGATTGGAAGATTTGGAGGTTGATGAAGGAGAAGATATTCAATTCACTGTTCAAATCGAAGGAGAACCGGGTGTGAGCTGGTACAAAGGCGACGTCTTATTGGAGGATGAAGGTCGTTACGTCATCGTTGATCAAGACGAAGATCAGATCTTTACTTTGGCCATTGAAGATGTCTTACCTGAAGACGAAGGAGAATACCGATGTGTGGCCGAGAACGAAGCGGGAAAAGCCGAATCAGTCGCTAAAATTTTCATCACTGACAGAGAATATCCTCCTGAGTTCACCAACGAAGGACAAGACGAACCATACTTTGTGAAAAGAGACGGCAATTTAACACTCAGTGTTACATTGAAAGGAAAACCATTCCCAGAAGTTCAGTGGTTCGTTGATGACAAACCGTTGCGTAGCAACTTCCATTACGACATCTCAGACAACGGCAGTGAACATTTGTTATCCATTCATTCAATCACCATGGACGATCGTGGTGTTTATAAATGTGTGGCAACTAACAAACTCGGTAAAGTCACCAGAAAGTTTCAGATCAATATTGAAGGTAAGAGGTCCCTACCCTTATCTCACTGACTACCTACCAACTAACCTACCTACCTACCTACCTACCTACCTACCTACCTACCTACCTACCTACCTACCTACCTACCTACCTACCTACCTACCTACCTACCTACCTACCTACCTACCTACCTACCTACCTACCTACCTACCTACCTCCCTACCTACCTACCTACCTGCCTTCCTACCTACCTACCTACTTACCTACCTACCTACCTACCTACCTACCTACCTACCTACCTACCTACCTACCTACCTACCTACCTACCTACCTACCTACCTACTTATCTACCTACCTACTTACTTACTTACTTACTTACCTACCTACCTACCTGCCTACCTACCTACCTACCTACCTGCCTACCTACCTACCTACCTACCTACCTACCTACCTACCTACCTACCTACCTACCTACCTGCCTGCCTACCTACCTACCTACCTACCTACCTACCTACCTACCTACCTACCTACCTACCTACCTGCCTACCTATCTATTTACCTACCTACTTATCTGCCTACCTACCTACTTATCTACCTACCTACCTACTTATCTACCTACTTACCTACCACCTTACCTACCCACCTCCCTAGCTACGGTACTTGCCTACCTCGTGTCTCTCTGACGAAGGGCCTTCGCTCGAAACGTTAGACTCTACGTTCTCTGTTTCGGACCTATCTACCTACCTACCTACCTACCTACCTACCACCTTACCTACCTACTTACCTACATACCTACCCACCTATCTACACTACCTACCTAGTTACTTACCCACCCTCCTACCTACTTCAATGACATTTAATAAAATAATCACACGTTTTTTCCCATTATCTTTTATCTTTCAGGTTTGTCTCAAGAAGGTATGTCTCCTGAAATAGTTCAAAGGTTGGTTCCAGTTGAAGAAAAAGAAGGCGGAATGGCTAAATTCCAATCTCGTATTTTTGGCAAGCCCCAACCAGAAATTGAATGGTACAAAGACGATCAACTTCTAGAGGAAAGCGATAAAGTTAAGTTTGAAAGCAAGGACGGAGCATGCGTGTTGGCAATAAGTGATTTATCACCATTTGATGAAGCGGAGTACAAGATCCTAGCTCGCAATCCTCTGGGGACATCAACATCCGTAGCAGAACTGCTGGTCGAAGAACCTGTGTGTAAACCAGAACTGATTGAACCAATGAAAGACGTTGAGGTGAAAGCTGGCGATGATAGTTGTTTCCGTGTTCGTGTGAAAGGAGGTGTTAAGGTGGACTGGTACAAGAATGATCAACTATTGGAAGATGCTGGTCATGTGGTGATTGTAGACGAAGATGATGGTGAGACTTTTACTTTAGCCATGGAAGAAGCAACAGTGGAGGACTCTGGTGTTTATAAATGTGTAGCGTCGAATAAAGCAGGAGAGGTAACAACTACTGCATTGTTGAGAGTATCTTCACCAACGCAAGAAAATATCGTACCTAGCAAAGAAACCACTGTAGAAGCTGCTGCTCTCAAGGATTCACCTCGTTCGGACAACGATAAGCTGAAGACAGGCAAAAAACGTCCATTGACTGAGAAAGCACCAATCAGACCTGGAGTTGAAAGCGATGCGCCTTACATCGAAGAGCGACAACAGGATATACTTTACGATGTCAACGAAGGAGATACTGTTGGTTTTAATCTAAACATTCATGGTAAACCTGAGCCAGAAGTTGAATGGTTTAAAGACGATGAACTACTCTCAGATAGCGAGACTTACCGTATTACTAAGAATGGTGATAAATACGAGCTGAAACTGCAAGACATTACCTTCGAAAACAGCGGTATTTATAAATGCGTTGCAAGTAACGAGCATGGTACGGAAGAAAGGACATTCAGACTGGACGTGGAAGGTGTGTTTAAATATGGCAGTAACGTATTGCTTAGTAAACTGTCTATGAAGCGCACATATTGAACGTATAGTTTTCTAATGTTTCAAGCGAAGGCCCTTCGTCAGAGAGAAACGTGACGAAGAGAAACGTTAGAAAACTATGTTCAATATTTTTGGCAGTACTCAGACCTTACTATATTTCGATTAATAATAAGTCACGCAAATCTTTGTGGATAATTTTTGGGTGACGGAAAGTGCGGTTTTCTGGAGGTAAGGGCCCCCAGAAAAAAGCTGGAGAAGCGAAAGTCAGAGTGAGAGTAAGGGCCCTCACTGTTATGGACCTTGCTCTCATGTCCCAGCCGGGCTTCCCCGTGGTGAAGTTACCGAGAGAAGCGAAGATCAGGGTGAAGGTAAGGGCCCTCACCGTTATGGACCTTGCTCTCCGTCGCCGGTGTGTGCTTCACCGTGGGCGAAGTGTGGCCGAGGAGACACCACTTTCCGACACTGATCGAATCGAAGAGAAGATCCCCCCGATTTGCATTTCATCACTGCCTACGCAGCATACTGCTTTTGTTTCTACTATGTCGAGCGAACAACCTGTCAGCAGTTTAGAACAGATCGGCATGACAGGAGCATTCACTAAAAATTTCAAGCAAACCTGCTGCATAGTCTTTGAACTGTAAACTCTCAAAGTTTGCCATGGCTTTTCCATTTCTTAAGAAATATAGACCAAACGTCTTTTTTTAATATTTACAGGAACTTTATCTGAAAGATGTGGCCCAACGTTTTTACACGGTTTAAAAGATTGCGAAGTGATCTCTGGCTCTGACATGAACCTCGAGTGTCAGTTCTTTGGCACTCCAGAACCAAATGTCGAATGGTTTAAAGATGGTGGACCACTTGAAGAAAATGATCGACTTGTGAGTACCGTCACTGAGGGTATGGCTACTCTGACAATTAATAAAACCGAGGCTGATGACGAAGGCTGGTACCGATGTCGAATCTCCAATCCATGCGGAGTCGCAGCAGTCGAGTGTGAACTTATTGTGGTTGAAATTCCTAAGTTTGTCAAAAAATTAGAAGATTTAGAGGTTGATGAAGGTAAAAATTGGTGAACTATTTGGTTTAGTCTGTTTGTTTGTCTGTCTCTTTGACTGTGTGTTGTGCCTATCTGTGTGTGTGTGTGTGTGTTTGTTTGTATGTTTGTTTGTTTGTTTGTTTGTTTGTTTGTTTGTTTGTTTGTTTGTTTGTTTGTTTGTTTGTTTGTTTGTTTGTTTGTTTGTTTGTTTGTTTGTTTGTTTGTTTGTTTGTTTGTTTGTTTGTTTGTTTGTTTGTTTGTTTGTTTGTTTGTTTGTTTGTTTGTTTGTTTGTTGGTTGGTTGGTTGGTTGGTTGGTTGGTTGGTTGGTTCGTCTGTCTGTCTGTCCGTCCGTCCGTCCGTCCGTCCGTCCGTCCGTCCGTCCGTCTGTCTGCGTCTGTGTCTGTCTGTCTGTCTGTCTGTCTGTCTGTCTGTCTGTCTGTCTGTCTGTCTGTCTGTCTGTCTGTCTGTCTGTCTGTCTGTCTGTCTGTCTGTCTGTCTGTCTGTCTGTCTGTCTGTCTGTCTGTCTGTCTGTCTGTCTGTCTGTCCGTTTGTGTATTTTTGTTTATATGATTCTATTATTCACTTGAATTACAGGCGAGGATATTCAGTTGGTGGTCCAAGTCGAAGGAGAACCGGATGTGACCTGGTACAAAGGCGACGTCTTATTGGAGGATGAAGGTCGTTACGTCATCGTTGATCAAGTTGAAGATCAGATCTTTACTTTGGCCATTGAAGATGTCTTACCTGAAGACGAAGGAGAATACCGATGTGTGGCCGAGAACGAAGCGGGAAAAGCCGAGTCAGTCGCTAAAATTTTCATTACTGACAGAGAATATCCTCCTGAGTTCACCAACGAAGGACAAGACGAACCATACTTTGTGAAAAGAGACGGCAATTTAACACTCAGTGTTGCATTAAAAGGAAAACCATTCCCAGAAGTTCATTGGTTCGTTGATGACAAACCGTTGCGTAGCAACTTGCATTACGACATCACTGAGGATGGCAAAGAACATTCGTTGTGTATTCGTGCTGTCACAATGGATGACCGTGGTGTTTACAAGTGTGAAGCGACTTCTAAATTGGGGAAAGCGACGAGGAAATTCCAAGTCAACCTTGAAGGTAAACTTTTGTACTTATCAAATGGACGCATCTAAAAGCCATGTTTTCAAACTATTTTTCAAATTGGAGTGATTTTAGCTAAGTATATTGAAGGAAAAGTTTATGTAAATCAGGACAAATCTGTTTGCGATTTACAGATATTGATTAAACATTAATTTCTTATGAATTTTCCTTATGAGTTATTAATGAATTTGATAATATTTGCCATGAATATTTTCGTATTTTTATTTTATTTTATTTTATTTTATTTTACTTTACTTTACCTTACTTTACTTTACTTTACTTTACTTTACTTTACTTTACTTTACTTTACTTTACTTTACTTTACTTTACTTTACTTTACTTTACTTTACTTTACTTTACTTTACTTTACTTTACTTTACTTTACTTTACTTTATTTTATTTAACTTTGCCCTGATAATATCATTAATTATATATGTACAATTTGTACCAACAAAAGTAATACAAGGCAGGAATACCGCAACAGCTAAAGCCAATTACTGCGGATCCTTTGTTAAAAATATTATAACAACAACAAGTTTAACAGTGAACGGAAATATACATGCACAAGATAATACAAAAACAATGAATCTAAAGTCAAGGATAAAAGAAAAGAATGCTAACACCCCCCCCCCCCCCCCCCCCCCCCCCCCCCCACACCCCCCACACCCCCACACCCCCTAAAAAAAAGAGAAAAAAAAAGAGAAAGCTGTGGATTAACTAATTATTTAAATAAATAAATAAATAAATAAATAGATAAATAAATTTTTACTAGGTTTGTCACAGGAAGGCATGGCACCAGAGATCATTCAAAAGTTGCTTCCAGTTGAAACCAAAGAAGGAGAAATGGCGAAATTCCAGTGCCGTGTTTTGGGAAAACCCGAGCCTGACATTGAATGGTACAAAGACGATCAATATCTCGAGGAGAACGACAAGGTCAAGTTTCAAAACACTAACGGCGCATGCGTCCTGACTATCAATGACGTATCACCATTTGACGAAGCGGAGTACAAAGTCCTAGCTCGTAATCCTCTGGGGACTGCAACATACTCAGCAGAACTGCTGGTCGAAGAATCTGTGTGTAAACCAGAACTCATTCAACCAATGAACGACGTTGAGGTGAAAGCTGGCGAAGATAGTTGTTTCCGTGTTCGTGTAAAAGGAGATGTTAAGGTGGACTGGTACAAGAATGATCAACTATTGGAAGATGCTGGTCATGTGGTGATTGTAGACGAAGATGATGGTGAGACTTTTACTTTGGCCATGGAAGAAGCAACAGTCGAGGACTCTGGTGTTTATAAATGTGTAGCGTCGAATAAAGCAGGAGAGGTAACGAGTACTGCATTGTTGAAGGTTGCTCCTAGCAAAGCAAAGAAAGAAGTGCCCAGTAAAGAACCTACTGCACCATCACTAGAGAAAGAAAGAACTAAAGACAAGAAAACAAAAACGTCGGAAGGTGAACAGCCTGTCGGAACACAGTCCAAACCTTTGGTTCCGACAATTGGAGGAGAAGTTGCTTTGACTATTGACGGTGAACCTATGAAGATAACGTTACCAGAAGAAGCCATTAGCCCAGAAGAGAAACCAACTGCTGTGTCCCCAGGGGGAAAAATAGGCAAAGCTAAGAAACAAGAAACTCCTAAAGATGTTCAACCACTTGGCAAAACAGTTGAGTTGACTATTGATGATGAATCAATGAAAGTGACCTCACCAGATGAAGCCATTATCCCAGAAGAAAAACCCACAGTACAGTCCCCAGGAAAGAAGAAAGCCAAAGACAAAAAACAACACATTCCTGAAGAGGCTCAACCACTTGGCAAAACACTCAAGTTGACCGTAGATGGCGAATCAATGAAAATGGCCTCACCCGAAGAAGGTCTTGCTCAAAAACAACAACCCACAGTAACGTCCCCAGGGAAGAAGAAAGGCAAAAAGCAAGAAACTCCAGAAGAGGTTCAACCTGTTGGAAAGACACTCTCGTTGACTATTGACGGCGAATCAATGAAGATGATTTCACCAGAAGAAGCCATTATCCCTGAAGAAAAACCCGAAGCAGTGTCCCCTGGAAAGAAAATCAAAAAAGGCAAGAAGCAAGACACTCCAGAAGAGGTTCAACCAGTTGACAAGACACTCAAGATGACTACTGATGGAGAATCAATGAAAATGACTTCACCAGAAGAAGCTGTTAGCCCAAAACAGAAACCAACAGTGTCCCCAGGAAAGAAAACTAGCAAAGGCAAAAAAGAAAGAAAACCTGAAGATATTCAGCCAGTTGGCAAGACAGTTGAGTTGACTATTGATAGAGAGCCAGGTGAGATGACCTTTCCAGAACAAGAAGTCGTTATACCAAAACAAGCACCCACAGCAGAGAAGAAAAGCAGTAAAGAGAAACCACGCAAAGACAAGAAAACAGAAGTCCCTGAAGAAGTACAGCCTGGCAGAACACAACCCAAACATTTGGTGCAAACAGTTGGAAAACCAGTCGCGTTGACTATTGATGACAAATCAGGTCAAATAACCTTACCAGAACAAGAAATCGTCATACCAAAACAAGCATCTACACCAGAGAAGAAAAGCAGTAAAGACAAAGGCCGCAAAGACAAGAAACCAGAAGTATCTGAAGAAGTGCAACCTTGCAGAACACAGCCTGAATTGCTTCAAACAGTTGGAAAACCAGTTGCGTTGACTATTGATGAAAAATCAGGACAAATGACAGCACCCACACCAGAGAAGAAAAGTACCAAAGACAAAGGCCGCAAGGACAAGAAACTAGAAGTCCCTGAAGAAGTGCAACCTTGCAGAACACAGCCTGAATTGCTTCAAACAGTTGGAAAACCAGTTGCGTTGACTATTGATGAAAAATCAGGTCAAATGACAGCACCCACACCAGAGAAGAAAAGTACCAAAGACAAAGGCCGCAAAGACAAGAAACCAGAAGTCGTTGAAGAAGTACAGCCTGGCAGAACACAGCCTAAATTGCTTCAAACTGCTGGAAAACCAGTTGCGTTGACCATTGATGAAAAACCAGGTCAAATGACAGCACCCACACCAGAGAAGAAAAGTACCAAAGACAAAGGCCGCAAAGACAAGAAACCAGAAGTCTCTGAAGAAGTACAGCCTGGCAGAACACAGCCTAAATTGCTTCAAACTGCTGGAAAACCAGTTGCGTTGACTATTGATGGCGAATCAGGTCAAATGACCTTGCCAGAACAAGAAATCATTATACCAAAACAAACATCAACACCAGAGAAGAAAAGCAGCAAAGAGAAATCCCGCAAAGACAAGAAAGCAGAAGTCTCTGAAGAAGTACAGCCTGGCAGAACACAGCCTAAATTGCTTCAAACAGTTGGAAAACCAGTTGCGTTGACTATTGATGAAAAATCAGGACAGATGATCTTACCACAACAAGAAATCATTACACCTTTACAAGCACCCACAGCAGAGAAGAAAAGCAGCAAAGACAAACCCCGCAAAGACAAGAAAGGGGAACTCTCCGAAGACGTACAGCTTGGCAGAACACAGCCCAAACCATTGCTTCAAACACTTGGAAAACCAGTTGCGTTGACAATTGATGATGAAGCAGTAAAGGTTACATTCCCAGAAGAAGAAATTACTCCCACACAAGAATTTGCCGTTGAGTCCTTTGCTCCGGAAGCCACACCTGATACCAAGGACAGGGTCATGGTTCCTTCCTTGCGTGAAGAACCAACCCAAGCTAAGAAGGAGAAGAACAAGAGGTTTGAGGAAGATTCTCCGAAAGAAAAGTCCCCAAGAGGAACAACAGAAAAGGTTCCCAAGGAAGATACAGCCCTGGATAAGAAAGAGAAAGTTCCTCCAACTGTTAAAGCTAAACCAAAGAAACGAGGGAGCACTACTGACGAGAAAAATGAAGAAGATGAAACAGGAAAACTACCCTACAAAAGCAAGGGCGATGATGGATTGCCAGTATGGGCAAGAAGACAAAGAGGAGATAGATCGGAAAAGGTCGATACCGACTCTCGACCGACGAAGAAATCCGAAAGGGAATCGGAGAAGCCACGGAGTACTGGCACTGAACAGAAGAGAAGACCTGAAGATGACGTGTTTAAACCAGAGAAGAGGTCACAGCGAGCACTAGACGAGACTTCTCGAGTACCTACAGAAAGACCAGTAGATGAGGCGTCTCAAGTAGCTACTGAAAGACCACGTAGTCCAGAACACAAGGTGATTAGACCAGATGAAAAACAACTAGGAACTGAGAAAACTACAAAACCAGAAACAAAAACTGGAAAGCCTGAAGTGAAGCCAAAGAAACCTAAAGAGAAGATTATGCGTCCCGGTGAAAAGACGCAGAGAGCAGACAAGACTCCATCACATGAAGAGGAAGTGCCTGGGATACAAAGGCCTGATAAGAGGGACAAAACACCGGCGGAAGAAAAACCCGGTAAGAAGGGTGAAAGTCCTGATCAAAAGGCGCGAAAACCATACGAAAAAGGACAAAGACCAGGTGAAAAAGAATATAAACCCAAAGAAAAGGTACAAAGACCCGATGAGAAGGAACGAATATCCGGTAAGAAGGAACGAACTCCATTTGAGGAGGAACAAATACCCGGTGAGAAGGGAAGAAGCCCCGAGGAGGGAATGCAAATACCTGACAAAAAGGCACCAAAACCCGGTGAGAAGGAACAAAAACCTTACGAAAAGACTCGAAGACCTGAACAATTGTCGAAAAAACCTGAAAAGACACTGAAACCAAGCGAAACTCCTGAACTGGAAGCAGAGGTAACCGAGAAAGTTACGAAAGAACCCGAAGTTAAGACGAAAGAACCCGAAGATAAGACGAAAGAACCCGAGGACAAGACGAGGAAAGGCAGGAGACCTGAAGACACAACTCAAGATAAGAAAAGTGAAGAGAAGGCGCCAGAATGGACACGAAAATATCGACCTAAAGATGCACCACCAACCGCTAAACCAAAAGAATCACGAAAACCAACTGATACGAAAAAGACACCATCGGATACTAAACCCTCGGTATTAATACCCGAGCGGGTGAGTGCTCCTCGGTTTGTAAAGGGTTTGGAAGAAGGTCCTCTTGAGATCTACGAAGGAGAAGATGTTAACCTGAAGGTGGAGTTAAAAGGATCGCCTCAACCTGCAGTCGAGTGGTTTAAGAATGATATCAAGGTACAGGTGGGGCCTCGTTGTACTACAAAGATTGATGGGGACACCTGTGAACTGTTAGTGAAGAACGTGACACCTGAGGATAGTGGTGCGTACACGTGTGTGGCTACAAATGACGCTGGAAGTTCAAGCAAGACATTTGAATTGAAGATTAAAGGTTGGTTTTTGTGTATTTGTAGTTGAGACAGAAATACACAGACACGTAGACACACGAGGACACACCAACACACACACATAGACACACAGCCGGGCGAACAGACAGACAGACAGACAGACAGACAGACAGACAGACAGACAGACAGACAGACAGACAGACAGACAGACGGACGGACGGACGGACGGACGGACGGACGGACGGACGGACGGACGGACGGACGGACGGACGGACGGACGGACGGACGGACGGACGGACGGACGGACGGACGGACGGACGGACGGACGGACAGGCGCACACTCAGAAAGTCGGATTCTAAACCATTGGTCTTTGTCTTGTAGGTCGTGAAACTCCATCAGAAGACGAACCATTAAACCGTGTCAAGGTAACAGAAGGAAGCAAAGCAAACATTGAATGCAATATTCCAAAGACTCCTGGTTCGCAAATACAATGGCTGAAGGGAAACAAACCTGTTACAACAAACCAGCGCATTAACATTCGGAAGACTGGTGACAAGAGTTACCTTACTATAGACCACGTGACCCCTAGCGATGAAGACAATTATACTTGCATAGTGACGAACAGGAAAGGTGTTTCCAAGACAACTGTTTTCTTAGAAGTTGCCGCCAAGACAATCAAAGACCGTCTCATTCAAGAAATGGGTGATATTGACATCAATGTTGGCGATGACGCGAAGTTCGATGTGCAAATTCAAGGCGTGGATTTGGAAGTGGACTGGTACCAAGATGATAAACTGATTGAAGATAGTGGAAGGTTTGTGATTGAAGACCCTCATCCAGACAGTGATGATAATCTTTATTCCTTGACCATCGAGAAATGTCGACCAGAAGACGCAGGTCTTTACAGGTGTGTAGCAAACATCGATGGTGTTGAGACGGTGGTTACAAGTGGTACACTACGTATTACACCACGTATTACACCAGGCGAGGAGACGAAGCCAGGAGAAGGGATCTTAGAGATTGTTGAAGGAGAGAGACTGGAAATAGCAGTTGTTGCCAAAGGAACACCTCTAACTAAGACTAAATGGTATAAAGATGGCCGCTTGATTCGTAGTGATGGTTATTATAATATCGATATGAAAGGTGATGAGCACTTTTTGGTGATTAAGATGACGACTGCTCAGGATTCTGGGACGTACAAGTGTGTTGCGTCGGGTCGCGAAGGGACTGTGACGAGAGAGTTCCGCGTTGACGTCCGAGGTATGTGGTATTTATTTAGTAAATTCTACCCTCCCTCCCTTCCTTCCTTCCTTCCTTCCTTCCTTCCTTCCTTCCTTCCTTCCTTCCTTCCTTCCTTCCTTCCTTCCTTCCTTCCTTCCTTCCTTTCTCCCTCGCTATCTCCCTCCCTCCCTTCCCTTCCTTCCTTCCTTCCTTCCTTCCTTCCTTCCTTCCTTCCTTCCTTCCTTCCTTCCTTCCTTCCTTCCTTCCTTCCTTCCTTCCTTCCTTCCTTCCCTTCCTTCCTTCCTTCCTTCCTTCCTTCCTTCCTTCCTTCCTTCCTTCCTTCCTTCCTTCCTTCCTTCCTCACTTCCTTCTCTCTTTCCTTCCTTGCTTCCTTCTTCCCTTCCTTGCTTTCTTTCTTCCTTTCCTTCTTTCCTCCCTCACTCCCTTCATTCCTTCCGTCCTTCCTTTTTTCCTTTCCGACGGCCTTCCTTCTTCCCTTCCTCTCTTCCACCCTCCCTTCTTTCCTTGCTTTCTTCCTTGCTTACATCCCAACTATTTTGTCTTTCCAGGTAAGAAGATCAAGTCAACCGTGCCTTCATTATCAAGTCCCTTGCAAACGACCGAGGCCACTGAAGGATCCACAGTAACTCTAGAATGTACAGTGACTGGGGAGCCATTGCCAGAGGTGGAATGGTACAAGGAGAATAAACTCTTAACAAAAACCTCGCGGACTCGCATGGAGATGAAAGGTGACAAAGCTGTCTTAACCATCAAAGTAGCAAGACCTGACGACACTGGCAGCTATCGTTGTGTCGCAGTCAACCAAGCTGGTACGGCAGAAACAGTGATTGACTTAAACATTAAGAAAGCAACGGTTGCACCGAAGTTTGAAGAGAAGCTGAAAAACACGGAAGGAAAAGAGGGTGAAACAGTGACCTTGATCATACGAGTCAGCGGTGAGCCAAACTTAACATGGTACAAAGATGGGAAACTTTTACAAATGAATGATCGGTTCATCACCGAATGTTTGGATAAAGACAAAGGCATCTATGTTCTTCATTTGAATGATACACGATGCTCTGACTCAGGGAGATATAAATGTATTGCCAAGAACACTGCGGGAGAAAGTTTCTGTTCAACGAGTGTGCAAGTGAAAGAAAAACTTACAGTCCCAACGTTTGGTGAGGTCACCTCGGCTGTGGCCGTGAAAGAAGGTGAGGACCTGGTGCTCGAGATACCCATAAGTGGAAAACCGCTGCCCAAGGTAACATGGTACAAGGATAATGTGGTCTTATATAGTTACGCTCGGTGTAAGATTCAGAAGGTTGGTGATGTGTATACACTGATAATCAAGCAAGCGACTGGTCAGGATTCTGGAGTCTACAAGGCAGTTGCAAAGAGTTCAGCTGGCTCGACCTTTAAAGAAATCACTGTTACTATTGCAGGTACGAACTCACTACGTTTTAAGGGCGACGGCACAGGGGTGCTAGGGGGGCTACAGATCCCCCCTCTCAATATTTCTAACGAGAGGGCTCGACTCAACTATTTCTGGAGATATGGCTAAGGATAGCCTAAAACTTGCTGGCGGAGGGATTGTCGAAATACACTGCTTATCATTCTATTGATGAATGAACCTCTGCACTGTATAAAACACTTTCCCCCACCAGTGCTAAGTTTGTAAGGGTTTCTTTGTCCCAAGGCTTTGGATTAAAAACATATTGCGATATGTATCACCAGTAAAACGTTTTACCTGATCCACACTACATCGCAATCTTGGCGTAACGTCAATAATTCTTTTTTGCATATGTTTGACCCTTCTGATCGCGGGTGAGACGCTTTTGCACATAGCAGTATATAGAGCATCGCACTGGTGATCAGAAGGTTGTGGGTTGTACACATATTCAATCTACGTTCAAATCATCTGAGTCCCAGTAGCTCAATGGTTAGAGCGACTCACTGGCGGTCGTACAGAAGGTTGTGGGATTCCGCTTAAGATCGAAGACCATTTACACTCATTTGAGACGCCAAATAATTAAGTAATACTTTACTTTATAATTAAGTAATAATCTTTTTTCTCTTTAGTTCCAGAAAAGAAGCAACCTCCCGCCGTACAGGAGAAAAAAGGACGAGCTCCTGTGTTCAAAGAAACAATGACTAATGTCAAAGTAGCTAGAGGCGGTAACGCTGTGTTTGAAGTACGTGTACCAGGAGAACCAGAACTAGACTGGTACAAGGACGGTGTCTTGATTGAAGATGAGGGAAGGTTTGTTATTGAGGACGCTCTGGAAGGTGAAGAAATGTATCGACTTACAATCGAGAATTGTGAGCCTAGCGATAGTGGTACGTACACGTGTCTTATAAAGAACGAACATGGAGAGAAGCAGTGCTCAGCTGAGCTGGTCATGGCTAAGGTGCTTCGAGAAGAAGTCGTCGAGAAGCCAAAGAAAGTAACAGAAGTGTTCACGAGTGTTGATGTACCTGTTCTTGAGTCCGCACACGATGGATTTAAGAAAGATATCAAGATCTCCAAAAACAAATGGGCACCGACGATCGCACCCAGGGAGAAAGTTACCCCCCGAGAAGAAGCTTCTGCCGAAACTAACGGTGATGTACGGAAAAAGGTCTCCGCGGATAAAACACCCGAAGAGAAAAAGAAACCTTTGGAGAAAATGAAGCAAGATTCGGTGGCAAAACCAAAGTTCCTTTGTGGTATAAAGAACGGCAAGGTGAATGAAAGCGAGGACATCGTACTCGAGATCGAAGCAAAAGATGAACCATTAATAGATTGGTTTAAAGATGGTGTCTTGCTGGACGATGGAGGAAGGATAATCATTGAAGACGCTGTAGAAGGTGATACATTATTCAGACTGACAATCAAAGACAGTGTTCCTGATGATACTGGCTACTACAAGTGTATCGCTGAGAACGAGGCTGGTAATGTATCTTGTACAGCGCACATTGAAGTCAAGAAAGATAATTCAGTTCCGGAATTTGTCGGTGGCACTTCGGAAACGACGTTAGACATCCCAGAAGGACAAGATGGCAGGATTGATGTGGAGATCCGTGGGAGACCGGATACTGTGGTGACGTGGTTTAGGAATGGGTTTAAACTACGAAGTGATCGTCATGTTGATATGGGAAAAGACGGTAATGGACATTTTATAACGGTGAATAAAATGATGAAGTCTGATGCTGGCGCTTATAAATGTGTGGCTACTAGTCCAGGAGGAACTGTGAGCAAAGAATTCCAAGTTAATGTGACAGGTGAGTTATAATGCTGAGAAAAACATAGAAAAGGCTTTTCTACTTTACTCCACTTCACTTCACTTCACTTCACTTCACTTCACTTCACTTCACTTCACTTCACTTCACTTCACTTCACTTCACTTCACTTCACTTCACTTCACTTCACTTCACTTCACTTCACTTCACTCCACTTCACTTTACTCCATTCCACTCCTCTCTACACCAATCTACTCAACTTTATCCCGCTCTACTCCACTTTGCTCTTCTCCACCCCACTCTACTCCACTTTACTCCACTCTACTCCACTTTGCTCTACCCCACCCCACTCTACTTCACTCCTCCACTTTACTCTATTCCACTTCACTCCACTTTACTCCATTCCATCCCACTCTACTTTACTCCAATCTACTCCACTTTGCTCTACTCCACCCCACTATACTTCCCTCTACTCCACTCCACTTTGCTCTACTCCACTTCACTCCACTTTGCTCTACTCCACTTTACTCCACTCCACTTTACTCCACTTTGCTCTACTCCACTTTACTCCACTTTGCTCTACTCCACTTTACTCCACTTTGCTCTACTCTACCCCACTCTACTTCACTCTACTCCACTTTACTCTATTGCACTCCACTCTACTCCTCTTCACTCCACTTTGCTCTACGCCATCACACTCTACTCCACTCTACTCCACTTTACTCTATTCCACTCTACTCCACTTCTCTCCACTCCACTCTACTCTACTCTACTCTACTCTGCTCTGCTCTGCTCTGCTCTGCTCTGCTCTGCTCTGCTCTGCTCTGCTCTGCTCTGCTCTGCTCTGCTCTGCTCTGCTCTGCTCTGCTCTGCTCTGCTCTGCTCTGCTCTGCTCTGCTCTGCTCTGCTCTGCTCTGCTCTGCTCTGCTCTGCTCTGCTCTGCTCTGCTCTGCTCTGCTCTGCTCTGCTCTGCTCTGCTCTGCTCTGCTCTGCTCTGCTCTACTCTACTCTACTCCATTCGTACTGTTTCTTTCTACAGCCAAAGAGAGAAAAACTATCCCTCTTCACAAGACAGTTCGTAAACCTCAGTTTGTGGAAAGACTTAAACATACTGACGTCAACCAAGGTGATGAAGCCATCTTTACTGTTCGACTTAGTGGTGAACCGGAAGTAGAATGGTACCATGACAGCACACTCCTCGAAGATAACGTACGCATCGTATTAGAGTCTGAAGGTGACGACATTTATCGACTTAGAATCCAAGACACTAATCCATCTGACGCAGGTCGGTATAAATGCGTCGCAAAGAACAGCGCAGGGGAGAGTAATTGCGCGGTTAGTTTACGCGTAAAGGAGGCGTTTATCCCACCGGAGTTTACACGCGTCTCGGACGATATCCTGTTTTACGTGAACGAGGGTGAGGATATCGCGTTTTCCGCAAAGGTCAGAGGTCATCCGGAACCAAAGATCACGTGGCTTAAGGATGGCGTTCGATTGCGTGGTGATGCGCGTTTTAAAAGTGCAAGGAATGGTAACGAACATTCACTGACAATCACTCGTGCGTCTTCGTCGGATTCCGGCAAGTATAAATGTGCTGGGACCAGTCCCGCCGGGACATCAAGTGTGGAGTTTGAGTTGGAGGTTAACGGTAAGTATATCCAATACACCTTTTCGATAATTACGTCACGCTGCATGAAAACGAGGCTCCCAGGCCAAAGTTTCACAATTTTGATTATCGTAGTAACCTGCCATATTTGTTTATGGAAGAAGATGGCTAATAACGTCCAAACTATATATGGTAGAAATACATCGTGTACGTATGTTGTTAGACATTTCATAAGCTTTCATTTGATGTATATTTTAAGTTTCTATGTTGTGTGTAACTTTTTAAAATGTCCAAAATGTTCGCATCATTGCTCGTCAAGTAATAATAATGAAGTCCCACAACTGTTGTAGAATTTCGGATATTGTTTTTAAAATACATAACGCACAATTTTGAAACATATATCAAACAGAAGATACTGTAAAATGCTATTTGCAGTAGAAGTTTCAAGTTTTTAGTTTAAGAGAAAGTATTTTAAAACTGATGGGAAAACGTACTATTATCTTGGTCTGAGTTGTAAACAAAACAAACTTAAGAATTCATCCATCAGACCAAGATAACATTAGTTTTTCTCATTTTTAAAATACTTCTCCTTAAGCTAGAAACTTGAAAGTTCTGCCACAAATAGCATTTTACAGTATCTTCTGTTTGATATATGTTTCAAAGTTGTATGTTAAATATTTTAAAAACGGTATTCCAAATTCTACAACAGTTGTGAGAAATCCATATCATATTTATTACTTGACGAGCAATGGTGCGAACATTTTGGAAATTTTAAAAAGTTTCACGCAACACAGAAACTTAAAATATACATCAAATGAAAGCTTATGAAATGCCTAACAACATACGTACACGATGTATTTCTACCATATATAGTTTGGACGTTATTAGCCATCTTCTTCCATAAACAGATATGACGGGATTACTATGATAATCAAAATTGTGAAACTTTGGCCTGGGAGCCTCGTTTTCATGCAGCGTGACGTAATTATCGAAAAGGTGTATTATGATTGATGGAAATTATGAACAGCAATTTACGAGTGTCGAGAGCTGACGGCATACAGAATCTCCTGACTGAATATGACTTGTAGCTCTACAAATACTTGACAGACTTAAGAACCTACTCTCGACACCAGTACTTCAATACCCGACTTAACCTCGGTCTGCTACCTGAGCTTCAGTAGCTCAATGGTTAGAGCGTGTGACTAGTTCTCACAAGGTCTGCCATCTGAGCCTCAGTAGTTCAATGGTTAGAGAGTGTGACTAGTTATCACAAGGTCTGTCGTCTGAGCCTCAGTAGTTCGATGGTTAGAGCGTATGACTAGTTCTCACAAGGTCGTCGTGCTACCCTGAGTCTTAGTGGCTCAATGATTAGAGAGTGTGATTAGTTCTCCCAAGATTGCGGGTTCAATCCCCATGTGGACTCGGAATTGATTTTGAGTACTTACAACTAGCAAACTGAAAACTTAAATATAATAACCAAGCGTCCAAAATGTCTTCACTTGAAAGTAATGTTTTCCGGGACTTTTCTTTTAGTCAAAAAAGGAGAGAAGAAAGTACCAGAGGAACTTGGTGATCGGCCAATTTTCACGGAAAAGATGAGCGACGTTGACGTTTGCCAGGGAGGGGAGGCTGTGTTTAGTGTACGAGCAAGTGACAGTCCCAAGATAGAATGGTATAAAAATGAGAAGATAATTGAAAATAAAGGCAGGTTCGTTATCGAAGAAGCTGTGGGTGAAGGAGACTTGTATCAGTTGATTATCCAAGACGTGAAATCTGAAGATATTGGTACATACGTATGTAAGGTAACAAACGATGTTGGTAAGAGCTCTTGTTCTGCTAATCTCTACGTTGACCGTGCGGTCACTGTACCCATATTCGTCGGCAAAGACGAAGGACCTGGTGAGCTTTTCGAAGGAGATGAACTAAGACTGAGAGTTTGCGTAAAGTCGTTTCCCAAACCTGATGTTGCGTGGTTCAGGGATGACGTCAGGTTGCGTAGCGACGCCTATGTAAAGATCCAACCAGTCAATGATGAGTATAACGTGATTGTACGTCAGTTAAAACGAACTGATTCCGGAGTATACCGCTGTGAAGCGAGTACATCGGCAGGGACTGCAGCGAAGGAATTCAACGTTGAAGTTAAGGGTAAGTGTTGTTAATGACGTTGCACGACTTAACAGACAGACAGACAGACAGACAGACAGACAGACAGACAGACAGACAGACAGACAGACAGACAGACAGACAGACAGACAGACAGACAGACAGACAGACAGACAGACAGACAGACAGACAGACAGACAGACAGACAGATTGATTGATTGATTGATTGATTGATTGATTGATTGATTGATTGATTGATTGATTGATTGATTCACTTTTATTTCAATACGGTAGTCTCATAAGTTGACACTTCTTTACATGAAAGCCGTATAACAATATATACATATATTTTAAATATTTTTACAAGTTTTATAAAATAAAAATATACAATAGATAGACAGACAGACAGACAGACAGACAGACAGACAGACAGACAGACAGACAGACAGACAGACAGACAGACAGACAGACAGACAGACAGACAGACAGACAGACAGACAGACAGACAGACAGACAGACAGACAGACAGACAGACAGACAGACAGACAGGCAGGCAGGCTTGGGCTAACCCCAGACAAGGGGGAAGTGCATTAGTCTAACGAAACTCTTTGACTCTTGCTATTTCAGAAAAACGAGCTAAACAAGACTCAGCTAGGATAAACAAACCTCTTAAAGAAAGCTACGACTTAGAAGAAGGAAACATGTTAAAACTACAGTGTGACATAAGTGGTCGACCTCCTCCTGATGTTGAATGGTTCAAAGATGATGAACTAGTAGAAGACAACCGACAATTTAAGATCGATAACGTTTCTGGATTGTGTACATTAAAGATTAAAAACGTAAGACCAGAACACTCTGGGGTGTACACATGTGTAGCACGTAACACTGCAGGTACGGCGCAAACTACCACTGAGGTGAAAATCAGAAAACAAGTCGTGCGTCCCGAGATGAAAGAAAGACTTCGCAATAAAGATGTACGAGAAGGAGAGACAGTGAAACTTGAAATACGAGTCACAGGAGAACCCGAGTTGACTTGGACTAAAGATGGTAAAGCAATTAAAAGCGAAGGACGAATTGTGATAACAGACACACCAACCTCTAATCACTTATACACACTTGAGATTCATGACTGTAAGCCACAAGACTCTGGACGGTATAAGTGCGTTGCAAAGAACAGCCAAGGGCAAGTTTTTTGTTCGTCTACTTTAACTGTCCTCGAGAAACAAATACGGCCATTATTTCTGGATGGTACTGGTGATTCACGTGTTGAGCTCAAGGAAGGAGACGAGGTACGTTTAGAAGTGAGTGTCAGCGGCAAACCAGAACCGAGAGTAAAATGGTTTAAAGATAATGTCGCAGTCATGCAAACAAGTCGACTACGATTGGAGCAGAAAGGTGGGAAATATACTCTAGTCGTTCCCAGTGCACGACCGAGCGATGGTGGAGTTTATAAATGTGTAGCGTCGAGCAACGCGGGCAGCGTCAACAAAATTTATCACGTGGAAATGAAAGGTTAGAAATAAGATATTGTAATTTTTTTGATTTTTCTGTAAGTTTTGAGTGATACGATACTAACGCACGTGTGTGTAAGAGAGTGTCTGTCTGTCTGTCTGTCTGTCTGTCTGTCTGTCTGTCTGTCTGTCTGTCTGTCTGTCTGTCTGTCTGTCTGTCTGTCTGTCTGTCTGTCTGTCTGTCTGTCTGTCTGTCTGTCTGTCTGTCTGTCTGTTTGTCTTTGTCTGTTTGCTTACTTGTTTATCTGTTTGCTTGCTTGTTTATCTGTTTGTTTGTTTGTTTGTTTGTTTGTTTGTTTGCTTGCTTGCTTGTTTGTTTGTTTGTTTGTTTGTTTGTTTGTTTGTTTGTTTGTTTGTTTGTTTGTTTGTTTGTTTGTTTGTTTGTTTGTTTGTTTGTTTGTTTGTTTGTTTGTTTGTTTGTTTGTTTGTTTGTTTGTTTGTTTGTTTGTTTGTTTGTTTGTTTGTTTGTTTGTTTGTTTGTTTGTTTGTTTGTTTGTTTGTTTGTTTGTTTGTTTGTTTGTTTGTTTGTTTGTTTGCTTGTTTGCTTGTTTGCTTGTTTGCTTGTTTGCTTGTTTGCTTGTTTGCTTGTTTGCTTGTTTGCTTGTTTGCTTGTTTGCTTGTTTGCTTGTTTGTTTGCTTGTTTGCTTGTTTGTTTGTTTGTTTGCTTGTTTGCTTGTTTGCTTGTTTGCTTGTTTGCTTGTTTGCTTGTTTGCTTGTTTGCTTGTTTGCTAGTTAGTTAGTTAGTTTGTTTGTTTGTTTGTTTGTTTGTTTGTTTGTTTGTTTGTTTGTTTGTTTGTTTGTTTGTTTGTTTGTTTGTTTGTTTGTTTGTTTGTTTGTTTGTTTGTTTGTTTGTTTGTTTGCTTGCTTGCTTGCTTGCTTGCTTGCTTGCTTGCTTGCTTGCTTGCTTGCTTGCTTGCTTGCTTGCTTGCTTGCTTGCTTGCTTGCTTGCTTGCTTGCTTGCTTGCTTGCTTGCTTGCTTGCTTGCTTGCTTGCTTGCTTGCTTGCTTGCTTGCTTGCTTGCTTGCTTGCTTGCTTGAATTGGATAGTTTTTCCTGCTTGCTTACCGTACTTACTAACTTGCTTCTCTTTATACACTAGCCGTAAAATCCGAAGGACAATCACCAGTTTTCCTCGAACTCCTACAACCTGTGAAAACGAAAGAAGGAAGAACAGCTCGCCTGGAGTGTAGGGTCCAAGGACAGCCTTCCCCGAAAATTGAATGGCACAAAGACGACGTCAGAATCAACCAAAGCTCCAGGATAAAATCTCACAAGGAAGGTGATTTCTGTATTTTAACAATCAAAGACACAAATCCCCAAGACAGTGGCGTCTATATGTGCGTATCTTTCAATGACTTTGGTAGCGAGGCAACCAACGCTGAACTCGAGATAGAACAAGTTGCAACTGAACCGATATTTCAAGAAAAATTAAAGAACTTTGATATCTCTGAAGGTCAGGAAGCCGTCATGACGGTCAAAGTCAAATCATCACCGGTTCCAACAATACACTGGTATAAAGATGGCAAAGAGATTGCTCGTTCTGGAAGATGTATGTTTACAAGCATTGTGGATGATGGTATTTATTCGTTAGTCTTGAGAAACTGTGACATCAAAGACACCGGCCGCTACACCTGTATAGCAAGGAACGAAGCGGGAGAGACCAAGTGTACTGGTAGGTTAGACGTAAAACCATCGCTCAAAGGCCCTGTGTTTGATGGAGGAGATCAAGAGAAACCAGTCGAAGTTCAAGAAGGCGGGAAGTTACAACTGGTGGTGAACATCAAGGGTAAACCATTACCCAAAGTCAAGTGGTACAAAGATGGTCGACTGTTGCTTAGCAGCGCGCGGCTTTTTATTGGAAGTACTGGGGGAGAGTATACTCTGGAGATTCTTCAGGTCACCTCGAAGGATGCTGGTGTGTATAAGTGTGTAGCGTCAAACACAGGTGGAACGTCGTTCAAACTGTTTAATGTCACCGTACCAGGTAATGATCGAACGAATGGGCGGGCGGACATGCGGACGAACAGACGCACGAACAGATAGATAGACAGTTGGACGGACAGACAGACGGACGGACGGACGGACGGACGGACGGACGGACGGACGGACGGACAGACGAACGAACGAACGAACGAACGAACGAACGAACGAACGAACGAACGAACGAACGAACGAACGAACGAACGAACGAACGAACAGAAGGACGAAATCCAACGAAGGAAGTTAGTCAGGCAAGTTCATTTTAGCGGACGCTGTGATAATCTTTTTTTAAATCTACTAAATTTTGTGCTGTTTTGACTGTACTTAGACGCAAGGAAATCGAAGGGATTTAACATAAAAGC
Source organism: Corallium rubrum (assembly GCA_964035015.1). Lineage (NCBI taxonomy): Eukaryota > Metazoa > Cnidaria > Anthozoa > Scleralcyonacea > Coralliidae > Corallium > Corallium rubrum. The sequence goes on from OZ036003.1 coordinate 11,451,254, forward strand.
ACAAGAAAAAAATGTTGAAAAGAAGCCAGCCGTACAAGAAGAACTAGCTGTTGAAATACAACCTGAACTAGAAGCACAATTTGAACACGAACTAGAACCAGAAGGCTTTATCGAAACAGATGAAGTTGACAAGGATGGATTGTTTGCACCAGAATTTCTTCAAAAGCTTCAAGACTTGGAAGTGGTGGAAGGTAGTGCTGCTCGTTTTGACGTCACAGTCAAAGGTATGTGTACCGCTATCTAATCTTTTGGTTGACTAGAAGTGTAGAGTATAAATAGTGAAATAAAAGTAGTGTGCTGCGTAGGCAGTGCTGAAATACAAATCGAAATATAGTAAAGGTTTGAGTACTGCCGAAAAATATTCAACGTAGTTTCTAATTTATTAAATATTCAGTTGTCCTTCAGCAGCGTGAATACGAGAAGAAGAAGAATTTCAAATGAAGTCGAATCACTGCTGTAGAGAAAAGTTTTCTGACTGCCCCAACCAGGAATCGAACCCGAGGTCTCTGGTTTCACTTTTCTCTACAGCTTTTCTCTACAGCAGTGATTCGACTTCATTTGAAATTCTTCTTCTTCTCGTATTCACGCTGCTGAAGGACAACTGAATATTTAATAACTTACATTGGCTTGGGTCAAGCCGACTTCGTCCTGGAGAAAGATACCTAACTCTTCGTTCAGGTGGATTAGATATGCCCCGATGAGCCACGGTAATGTGTGCGATATGTAATATATGGATATTTCTGACTGCCTCGGCCGGGAAGTCCTCAGTGGTAGAGCACTGGTACGTGAAACCAGAGACCTTGGGTTCGATTCCTGGTTGGGGCAGTCAGAAAACTTTTCTCTACAGCAGTGATATGACTTCATTTGAAATTAGCGACATTACTGACCAATATCAAACTATGTCTGGAACACGCAAAACACAGAAAGACGTGATCAGACTCTGATCATCAGACAGTAGGAAAGCTAAGAAAGAAAGCATTATTTCCACACATGTACAGCGTTCATATGTCAAGTCCCTTCGGGTATTAAATATCAACACAGCTTCATGTATACGGCGTGTGAGATCGTAAGCGTATATAATATCAAGATACTTGCCAGCGACATTACTGACCAATAACTATGTCTGTGAAAACACAAACACATCCGAGAGGAGAAAGACTTGATCAGACATCAGGAAAGCAAAGAAAGAAAGCATTTGGCATGCACGCATCAGTTTCGCAAAGTCTTATTATGTTCGTCTTGATCGAGACGGCGGAATAAGTTAAATGCGCACTTGACTTGAGCCTGCGCTTTCTGATTAGAGAGGCCTGTGGAGTAGGCCAAGAGCGTGACACAGAAGGAAAAAAAACAAAAACCGAGCCGAAACCTAGACTCGGACTACCACAGGTAGCCCGAGTAATTCTTCTTCTTCTCGTAGTTTCTAATGTTTCGTGCGAAGACCCACGTTTCTCTCACGTTTCTCTCTGACGGAGGGTCTTCGCTTGAAACGTTAGAAAACTACGTTCAATATTTTCGGCACTACTCAAATCTTACTATATTTGGATTTAGATTATATACAGCCTTTGTACCTGCTATGTATGCCTTTATACACCGTTATATACTCATATACGTGTATCTTTCCAGGAAACCCGGAACCTGAGATTGACTGGTACAAGAACAACCAGATGATCAGTGACAGTAAACGTGTCAAGTTCTTGTTTGATGACCATGGATTGTGCTCGTTGGTGATCAAAGAAATCTCAACCAAAGATCGAGGAAGATATAAATGTGTTGCCAGTAATAGCAAGGGAAAGAAACAATGTAGTTGTGAGATGTTCGTTGAAGGTATGTTGAAACATATATGGCGCAGTTTGCACCATTCTCCTCTCCATTCGCTCCATTTTCTTCTCCATTCTCCTCGCCATTCTCCACTCCATTCTCCTCTCCATTCTCATCTCCATTCTCCTCTCCATTCTCCTCTCCATTCTCCTCTCCATTCTCCTCTCCATTCTCATCTCCATTCTCCTCTCCATTCTCCTCTCCATTCTCCTCTCCATTCTCCTCTCCATTCTCCTCTCCATTCTCCACTCCATTCTCTCCATTCTCCTCTCCATTCTCCTCTCCACTCCATTCTCCTCTCCATTCTCCTCTCCATTCTCCACTCCATTCTCATCTCCATTCTCTCCATTCTCCTCTTCATTCTCCACTCCATTCTCATCTCCATTCTCTCCATTCTCCTCTCCATTCTCCACTCCATTCTCCACTCCATTCTCATCTCCATTCTCTCCATTCTCCTCTTCATTCTCTTCTCCATTCTCTTCATTCTCCTCTTCATTCTCCTCTTCATTCTCCTCTCCATTCTCTCCATTTTCTTCTCCATTCTCCTCGCCATTCTCCACTCCATTCTCCTCTCCATTCTCCTCTCCATTCTCATCTCCATTCTCCTCTCCATTCTCCACTCCATTCTCCTCTCCATTCTCCTCTCCATTCTCCACTCCATTCTCATCTCCATTCTCTCCATTCTCCTCTCCATTCTCCACTCCATTCTCCTCTCCATTCTCCTCTCCATTCTCCACTCCATTCTCATCTCCATTCTCTCCATTCTCCTCTTCATTCTCCACTCCATTCTCATCTCCATTCTCTCCATTCTCCTCTCCATTCTCCACTCCATTCTCCACTCCATTCTCCACTCCATTCTCATCTCCATTCTCTCCATTCTCCTCTTCATTCTCTTCTCCATTCTCCTCTTCATTCTCCTCTTCATTCTCCTCTTCATTCTCCTCTCCATTCTCTCCATTCTCCTCTTCATTCTCCTCTCCATTCTCCTCTCCAATCTCCTCTCCATTCTCAGTTTCTCTAAGCGCAGCGCGAGGCTCGACGGGACACAGACTCGAAGTTTTATGTTTTAGAACTTCTGAACTGAAATACGGGATTTATTTTATTTTTTAGTTCACGGTTTTGAAGGATCCGCTGCTGGGAGTGAATCTGACTCAGAGCCTCTCACTCCCAAATCTTTGTCAAGGTAGGTGTACTGCACTGCAGTGCAGTGCAGTGCAGTGCGCTGCACTGGACGTTTGGTTAATAATATTCGTACATTTTGCCTGTTAATTGAAACTCGGTCATTGTGTTTCTTTAATTGTTTTCCAGCGAGTTCATCTTTGATGATAGTGACGACGACAGTTCTTCAAAGCGTCCATTTGTAGAAGCTCCTCAGATAACCCTAGTCTTACGAAGTAAAACAGTTGCCCCTGGCAACACAGCTAAGTTCGCGTGTCGGTACAAGAGTACGACAAGTACGACTATAGAGTGGACAAAAGATGGGAAACCATTGCGACAGGATACGAAACATAAACTAGAACATGAAGGTGATCTTTGCACGCTGACAATTTTGAACGTGAAGGAAAGTGATGCTGGAGAGTATGTCGTTGTTGCGAAGAATGACGTGGGCCAGTCACGTAGTAGTGCGTCTCTTCACATTGAAGGTAAAAGCTTGAACACACTTATTATATTCTTAAACGGTCATTAAAGTTTTAACTTTATTGAAATGGTGGTGGTAATGGTCATCGTGATGATGATGGTGGTGCTTGGAATGGTGGTGGAAGTGGTGATGTTGGTGATGATGGTGATATCGTCATAGTAGTAATGGTGGTGGTGATGGTAGTGTTTGGGATGATGGTGGAGAGGATAATGTTGGTAATGATGGTGTTGATAGTAGTAATGTTGATAGTGGTGGTGCTTGGGATGTTATTTGTTATGGTGGAGGTGGTGATGATGATGATAATGGTGGTGATTGGTGATAGTGATTAATGATGGTGATGGTAATGATGGTAGTGATGGTGTTGATAATTTTAATGGTTGTGCTGATGGTGATAAGAGCGATAGTAATAATGATGGTGGACAGTGATCATTGTACTGTTGTCATTTTACCGCTGACTTCTCTTTAACATCACCATAGATTCCCTAGAACCTGAACGAGATGGTACTGCACCAAAATTTGTGCTGACACCCAACAAGACAGTGGACGCTTGTATCACTTGCACAGCAAGAATGGAATGTAAAGCTGTAGGGGACCCGAAGCCTGACGTGAAATGGTACAAAGAGAAATTAGAAATTATATCCAACCGCAAGTTTACAGTATTCACTGACGAAGGCGGAGTTTGTACTTTGACTGTGGAAGATGTTACGTACGAAGATGAAGGAACGTATAAAGCGATTGCTTCAAACAACGTTGGCAAAGCTTCTTGTGTTACTAAGTTGATTGTAAAAGGTGTGTGGCTTTTCTTTCTTGAAAACAGTATTTATGAATGAAAACTCGCACCCGTCTCCTGTGCTTCGAGGGTTTTTCGCCGGGTTCTCCGGTTTCCTCCCTCCATTAAATCAACACCTAACATCTTAGCTGTGACCCCCCAGTTCCCTTATAGTCCTCACTCTGCCGCTCCCAATCCCTTGCTGTCCCTTCGTGCTCAGCCAAAACATTGAAAAGCTGCCGTTTGGGAAAACACAGAGTTGTCTGCGGAGGAGGCTAAAAGAGGCCGTTTTTGGCCAGCTCAGACAGGAATGGGTTAATTACTTGTTAACAACCCGTTGCTGCCTAAGATATCTGACGGTTTGAATAACTGGAAGTTGTTTTTTTTTTAATTAACTTTCTCTTTTTGTTTTGTGTTTCTGTAGCAGGAGACATAAGCAGTGATGACAGTGATGGTCGTAGTGGCAGTGATCAAGGATCTATCAAGGAAAGGTAAAAACTACACTTCTCACTAGTTTCTCGTTTGTTTGTGAAATTGTCAGAAGGGGCCAGTGTTCGGATGGTTGACCACCTTAGTTTCATGTGAGTAAGAGTTCTCTCCTGTGCCTCGAGGTTGTTTCTCCCGGTTCCCCCCCCCCCCCCCCCCCCGCAAAAGCAACGTCATAGTTCCCCCCTATTAATAGTTCTACAAACTAGTTCTATTTCTTATCAAAGGGAAGGCCCAGCCTCGTACCCAGGCGCGCTAGGGAAAGTTGCGAGTTAAGGGCGCGGGGGTGCGTGGGGAGGACGCGACGAAGGAAGCTTCTCTCTCCCGTCGCGTCCTCCCCACGCACCCCCGCGCGCTTAGCTCGCAACTTTCCCTAGCGCGCCTGGGTACGAGGCTGTGTTTGCCTTCAATAAATAGATTTTATTACTTTAGCACTTTATTCCTTATATACATATATTTATGTTAGAAAGTAACGAGAATTTCTTCGTTCTATATTAGACCAATCTCGCACTCACTGCGTGCTAAGAAACCCGCCTTGGTCTCCACGACAAGTTCCGACTCCAAACGACTTCCTGAATTCACGATGCCCTTACGCGATAAACAAACTCCGACCGGAACAACAGTCCGTCTCACTTGCCGTGCCGTTAGCAAGAACAGGTTCACAACAAAATGGTTCAAAAACGAGCAACCAATCAGAAGCGGAGGACGCTATGACGTACGTAGTGATTTTGCTAGTCAAACTCTTGTCATTCGAGATTGCAGAGCCGAGGACTCGGGAGAGTATAGGTGTGAAGCTAAGAATGTTGATGGCGTGGCAAACACCGTTGCCATGTTAACTGTTCAAGGTAAGTCCCAATCCAACTCGGCCCCAGTCCCGTCCGGAGTTCAGCGTTTTTCTCCGAGTTTAACTACTGTACATACTACATCTTGAACAGCAAAAAACAACTGAAACTTTAACGACTTCAAGCGTATAGAAAAACTCTTATTTTATTTTCTCGATCCAATTTTCTATCATAACAGTTTTTGTTTTTTTTATTACTAGGCCGAGTTGCTGGCCGTCAACCAGTTGCAACAAAAACTTCCAAATCACGGAAAGAGATTACGTCATTCAGAACGCCTCAAGATGACACCGATGGAAGCACAGCCACCTCGTTTACTCGTGGTGTTGGGAAAGACTACACAAAGAAAAAAACAGGGAAGGGAAATAAGGAAAAAGATGTGTAAGTGGAATTTAGCAAACGCTAAAAATATATTGATATTTCCAACTCAGACCTATATTCAGTCTGCTCTTGCTAATTCACGACTTTCATGCTTTGTTATTTAGAGAGTTTGAAATTGAAAGTTCTCTCCAAGATGTCACTGAGAGTGCAGCACCAGGTGTAACTATCGCGTGGGATAAACAATCTTCAACACCAGGTTCGAAATTTCATTATTTTTCTCCAATTGTGTTTGCAGCATCTCAACCTAACGTAGCAGGTTTCCATTTTAGATGAAAGGGTTGAGAGGAGAGAGTTGAGGGGCTGTAGGGCTTATTCTTGGAAGAATGAAGAAGAACAAAAAAAGCGCTTGAAAAACAAGCCCTCTCAACCGCCTTCTATTCCAAAACAGAACGCCTGCTGAGCATGCTAGCAGCAATTGGCCTTACTTATATTTATAACTTTCTCAAACTCATTCCTGTCCGAGGGCGTCCCCAGAGCTGAATAAAATCGTCTGGCGTTAGCCAGAGTAAAATACTAAAGACCAATTCGGACAGGAAAGAGTTAAGCTGTGCTGTGCTGTGCTGTGGGCCAGGGCCGCATTCCATGTCAACCCCACGCCGAAAATAAGCCATGGGTGTTCAGGTGCTGCACCAAGGAAGGTCAAGACTCACGCTAACGCCACCCCACTGACTTGTATAGTTGTATGGCTGTATATGTGCGCCGAGCGGAGTGTGATTGTGCACCAGCACGCCGAGCACTTTTGAAATTCACGCCGAAGATCTTCGGCGTGACCTACATAGAATGCACCCTGGGGCCTGTGGGGCGTGGTGTACCTTATGGTTTATACAATAAAGCAAATTGAAAAGATGGTGAAGTGCCGAGAATAGTTTTGATAACGAAATACTGACGTTTCGAGCAGAGCCCTTCATCTGTGTGAAATATGACGAGGTTTACTACTTCACTACTTATGACTTTTTTACACTCTCAGCTTATACAATACTTGTGTGTTTGTGCTGCATATAACTGTCCTGCTGCTAGAAGGAGGTCCGACTCTCGATTTTCTCTCGTCGAATAGTTTGTCCTTTGTTACTCTCGTCCCGTCGCTAGCTTCTCTCGCCTCGACTTCCAACTTTATCACACACAATAGCTCGTCGATCTTCCAAACCTCTCCCTTAGCCTCTCTCGCTATTCTTAAACGCATCTCATTCGACATCTTGGACATAATGATAGGGATGAGGAGACTATCATATTGTTCTGATTGTGCACCCTAGGCTAGCGTCACAGAGGGCTGCGCGTCCGGGATTTAATGCAGGCCACTGTCATCTTATAATCAGTGCTTCCACTCGGCTAAAGGAAAATTTCCTTTTTTTATCCTTCTTTTTAGCAAAATTTCCTTCCCAAAATCTGAAATTTCCTTCCAATTTTCCCTCCAAAATCTCTTATAAATCCTTCTTTCTTATGATTAAAATTTGGATCGTACACTTCACCAGTTTGCTTTCGAGTCCACGCAAAGCTCGCAATGAGAAAATACGAAGGTGGTCCGAATATTTCCGACGCTTTCAGATGTCCAGAAAGCGAGTTATTTTTGTATCTGGGCAAGCGTAGCCTGCGTGCAGTGCAGACACTCCTTCCCCCTCTCTGCACGCAGGCTAGGCAAGCGCAGATGCAAAGACAAATTAGAGAACAGCCATTTTCAGTTTTTAAATGTGAAATTCTACTCAACTAACAATTCGCAATTACATTCCCAAACTATATAACTAATAAAGATAAGCTTCAAGTTTGCAAAAATTTTACAAACTCTTTTAGTCAAATTAGTCCTTTGGAAACTAGAATAATTCTCAGATAAAGGTTTGAAACATAATATCATGATCAATGCACGCTTTGTACCGGTTTGCAGTTGCAAGTGAGGTGGAACTGGAGCCCCATCATCAACCTCATCTTCTGATGAGGTTTGATTCTCGACTCGAGTCAATCTTTGCATGAGTTATATGCCAAGGGTGCATTCCATGTTTGCTAACGCCGTATATCTCTGGCGTGGACTTGTCCTCGCGCTTGGCGTGCCAAAATTTGATATCTTGGCGTATTGGCGTACGCACTTGTTCAGTCTTCTTGGCGTGCAAACAAATGTGACCAGCACTTCGCTTCTTTTGCCGTATTATTTTCTTATTATTTTGCGTATTATTACTTATTATTTTCAAATGTGCATGGCGTACCAAAAGGTCCGATAAAAAAATAATTGGTAGTCTTGGCGTAAAGCTCTGAGCCTCGTCGCCAATCTCCGGCGTGAGATTTGCACGGAATGCACCTGGTTTATATGTTAATGCCGCTAGAAAATAGAAATTGCAAACATTGAGCCTGCGCTATTTGTGTAGCAGTCTTCCGCTAACCCTATTTAACGCCACGCATCATATTACTACTCGTGTTTTTAATTTATGCACGTTTTTGAACCCGAAAGTAAAAAATAAGCAGTTTCATCAACTTCTAATTACTGAAAAAATTCGAATTTCAAAATTTCCTTCCATTTTCCTTCCATATGACCAAATTTCCTTCCAATTTCCTTCCAAATTTTATTTCCTTTTTTTTTTCCTTCCAAATGCCAAAATTTCCTTTTGGAAGGAAATTTCCTTCCAAGTGGAAGCACTGCTTATAATCACTACATGCATTTCTGGTTTGCAATAAGAACGAAACTTGAATCCACTTTTCGGCGGATATGACATAAGAGCAGCAAGATAGGATTTATAACGGAAGCAAACTTGCCCATTTCGAGATTGTCTGCGAAGATAAAAAAAAATCCACTCTGGTGGTCGAAAGCTAACTCAACAAAGCCAGTGTGTTGAAGTTCAGCAAAGTTAAAGAACTCAAGGTTTTGATTTCAACCAAGTTTCTAGGTAACCAGGTAAGATGCTTATTGAGCCACGCAACAGATGGAAAAGTTGGCCGAGATAAACATGTTGTTGGATTAGCAAGTCACCAGGTTGCACTAGTTTGACAGTAATGGGGTCTTGAATAGTTTATAGTTCTCGCTGTACCATACAACTCTGCAGTCACTAGGAGTTTCAGAGTTAATATCTCTTACTGTGTTGTGGTTTTACCTTCTCAATTATACTAAACGTACAAAGAGCGGTAATTTTGGAGAACTGACGAACAGATGGCCTTGAAATGGTCTTTGTCTGCCTCGTATTTCTGGTATGTATGGTATTATGACAAGTATAGGAGTCCGGTTTTAATGAAAATGAGATCTCGTGTCAGATAGCGCGTATAGAGGATATGCCAGTTTGGTCTGGGTATATTTTTTCTTTAATTTGTCGCCGTTGGTAATTAATTTAGTGGCAGAGACTAGCTTGGAAATTCCTTTTAAGTTTTAATGTCTGTTTTTAATGAGATTTGGTTAATCAGGACGTTCTTTAAATTTACAGTTACCTAGCGCGTAGGGTTAGCATAATTAATTTGGGTTACCATAATTTCTTCATTAGATTCCTTCATTACAGAGGGCTTAATGGAAGGGAGTGTCTTGCAATAAGCCACTGCTGTCCAGGATATCTGAGGGTTTTCGCTTTGATGAGTAAAATGTTCTGGTCTGCGGCAACATACTGCACTAATGCACTATTAACATGAGGTTAAAACCTTTTAACCTTTTCATGCGTATTGTTGACATTTTGTTGGCGAACAACTTTTTTTTTTACAACAATCGAAATATAGTAAGGTCAGATATAGGAGTCTAACGTTTCGAGCGAAGGCCCTTCGTCAGAAAGATCACGTTTTCTCTCTGACGAAGGGCCTTCACTCGAAACGTTAGACTCCTATACGTTCTCTGTTTCGGCAGTATATCTAACCTTACTATATTTCGATTGTTGTTTCTACACTGCCTACGCAGCACGGTAATTTTATTATTTATTTTTTTTACTGCGTCTAACGCCAGACGATTTTTATACTCGTTAACACTTCGAGGCCTGGGCCTCTGCCTGTGCTGAATAAAATCGTCTGGCGTTAGCCAGAATAAACTTTAAAGACTCGTCGTCAGGCTTCAAAGTGTTAAAGAGAGAACCCTCAGCCATCCTAACCAGCAATGGGTTAACAAGTACAGTCCCTTTATTACTTTACTCTGTCTAACATGCAGACAACATGCAGGCGATGAATTCATTTACAAGACATCTTGATAAATGTGAATACTCTTATCAATTATGGCTTAATGAAATAGACTTTAGGTAGTGTGATAAAACAGATTAGAAAATGACTTTTATTCGTTTACGTGGCCAGTCGACAGATTTAGGCTACGTTTACAATTATTAATATTAATCATTATTAATTATTATTAGTTAAAGAATATTTATTTAATTAATATTAATGACATTGAATAATCTGAAGAAATGGAGAAAAACCTTCGATCGAGGCGTAGGAGAGATTAGGCCTACCAACGACTCTCAGATGGTCACCCAACCACATACTAACTCTTAGTAACCTAGTAACAGCCTTATACGAAATATCGGATATGAGAAATCTTATAATATGAAATGCCAATATCCATACGCCAAACTACGCTGTTTAAACAAATTAAATCAAATTAAAATAAAATAAACTTGTCTATGTCAACTTGTTTATTCTAAGCTTGTGTGTGTTTTTGTGAAATTAATCAGTATAAGTTTGCCAAAAATTATAATCTCCACAGCATTCTTTAGTAGCTGTTTGAAGATTATTTATTGCCCTTACAAGTTACGGGCAAAATTGAAAACCCAACTCTCTTTTGATCTAGAGTTTTGTACTGCGGATATTATGCTTTGCACTTTTTAAATATTTACTCAATGGCTGTGTTTTCATCACGCTAGAAAATCAAATATCTAGCAAGATTAAAGTCATCCGAAGCTGAAAGATTATGCAATGTATATCCCGTGACTAGCGCACACTATATACTTCATTGCACTAAGTGCTAGGTCTCGCAGTCGATCGCCAGAGTTACGAATTGCTTTACGATGGCGTTCAATGAGAAAAGTCATAATCATCACATGTCGAAAAGACTCTTCTTGCTGTCGCTTTTCATTGTTATCTTTATTCTGTTCATCGTAAGTGTGACGAGGCATCCTACATGTTGGTATGGATTATTTTTTGATATGCAAACAACAAGTGAGTACAAATACTGCGAGGATAGTGCAGATATTGAAGCTAGAAAATTAGATTGGAGCGTGGAATACGCATGACCAGAGTAGTGCGGCAGATCGAGTTGGGTTTTTGTCTACATGCGCGCTTGAGAAGCAAGGGGTTGAATGAGTGGGCACAAATAGCTGTGCAGCCGTCTTGTGAGTTCACGACTGTCGCAAAGAAGCGTTGCAATTATTCTCACAGCTGCGAGTATAACTACTCAAATTTTCCAGAGCGGATAATAGATCAAGATCAGATAGCCTTAATCAGTAAAGTGAGTTGTTGGTCTCAGTTGACTTCATACCAGTAGAAGTCCGGTGGCCAGATGGTTGGAATTCAATTTTCGTTTTCTAGTTGACTTTTGCATTGAAAGTGTCATGTCGTATTATTATTGATAATTCTTGAAATTTGAAAATTGTGATAATCTTTTTTTCTAGGACTTGAAACGACTCACCACTCATCTGAGCTGTCGACAGTGTCAACGAAGGTATGGTAAAGCTTTTCAGAATATTGCTATACCATGTTATCCTGATACCAATTGAGCTACTCAGAAAATCGTCTCAAAGTTCACGCCCCCCCCCCCCCCCCATACGCTTTCCATCTTTCCCTCTCCCCCACCCTCTTTCTCTTCTACTCCTCTCCTACCCATTCCTCTCCCCCTGTTCTCCCACCTCCTCGTCTCTCTTCTTATCTTCCTTTTACCCCATATCTCCAAAGACAACTCACTTCATGTGAACAGGCCCTCAGAATATCAACCATAGAAAAGTTAATCCTTTCCAGTTAAGTATTAAACATACTAAACCACTCTGAACCACGTTGATGAATATAAATAAACGTTTACTCTCTTCTTCTTTCCCACAGAGTGAAACATCAACCCGCTACGTGACTTTGACTGCGTTTGTTGATCAAGAGACTGGGAAACAGTTCTTAATACCCGGTGACGTTGTAGAAGTACTGGACACGAACCCAAGTGGTTTGTGGTTGGTTCGTAGAATCTCGCGCAGTATTGAGATCGGTTTTGTTCCCGAAGCTATTCTGGAAAAGCAACAGAGGTAAAATATATTTTCTCCCATTTCTGACACAAACTTCGTTGATTTCTTGAAGGATGTACTCAGTTATTATTGTGATTATATTTTTCTATGCGCGAAGAATGGAAGACGATGAAGTTTCTGAACCAACCAACCAAGAGGTAAAAAGGAAGTTCACTCTTTTTTTTCCGCGCCACTCGAAAAGATTTGCGGTCTCTGAAGTACCAAAACGTTTCATGTGGCCGCGCGTGACGGGGTCTGGGGACGACAATGAAACAGGTTTTCTTTTCGGTACCAAACTAGTTCTAGTCCCTTCACTCATTCACCGAGGGGTACTCTAGAATTGTTTGGTTAAGGGGGTGTACCACAGTCACCCCTAGTCCTATCGATATCCCATTTCCAGATACAGCTCGGCTGCTCGTGCTGTATCTATTACATACACCTTATACACAAGAGTATCTCGCTTCTAGTTTCATTTCTAAATTGGTCCATTAATTTATTAGGACCTGGAAGAAGAGCCATTGCCTTTCCACGTGTTCCTAACGAACTACAAAGCTAAAAACGAAGATGAAGTTTCTGTATCAATTGATGATGAAATTGACGTCCTGGATGATAGCAATGTTGATTACTGGTTCATTGATAATCTGACGACTGAACAAGAAGGTCACGTGCCAGCTTATTTCGTGCAGGAAGTGAGTGAAGAGGAATACAAACGAATACCAAAAGACCAGAATGTCAAGGCTAGAGAAGCACGCAATCAAAGAACGTGAGTAAACACAATTGTTTGTTTGTTTGTTTGTTTGTTTGTTTGTTTGTTTGTTTGTTTGTTCGTTCGTTCGTTCGTTCGTTCGTTCGTTCGTTCGTTCGTTCGTTCGTTCGTTCGTTCGTTCGTTCGTTCGTTCGTTCGTTCGTTCGTTCGTTCGTTCGTTCGTTCGTTCGTTCGTTCGTTCGTTCGTTCGTTCGTTCGTTCGTTCGTTCGTTCGTTCGTTCGTTCGTTCGTTCGTTCGTTCGTTTGTTTGTTTGTTTGTTTGTTGTTTATTTGTCTCTTTGTCTGCTTGTTCGTTTCTGTCTGTTTGTTTAAGAATATTTGACACTTACACTCAACTAATGAGATGTGGCATGTTGAAATTATAACGAAGGAAGATTGTGACTATGATTTCCTATACTTGTGTGTTTGTTTTAATCTGACTTAGAAATGTTCTTAGAAATATTAAAACTGTTCTTAGAAATGTTATCACTGATCTTGTGGAAAGTGAACGAAATTATGTGAAAGTTTTAAGATTTGTGATCGAGGTAAACTAAATAGTCTTCACTTTTAATCTTAGTAAAATGTAAAATTGAGCTGATCTCTCAGTAGTAATGCTTACTTAACTGAAAATTTATAAATTGTTCAAATTTTTTCAATCTTTGTAGAACCACCTCGTTGAAATGGACGCCAATGATCTGCCGGGATCTCTTGTTGGTAAAAAAGACGAATTATTCTCGAACATCAAAGAAATATATACTTTTCACACAAGGTATGTTCTCTTTCTTTCTTTCTTTCTTTCTTTCTTTCTTTCTTTCTTTCTTTCTTTCTTTCTTTCTTTCTTTCTTTCTTTCTTTCTTTCTTTCTTTCTTTCTTTCTTTCTTTCTTTCTTTCTTTCTTTCTTTCTTTCTTTCTTTCTTTCTTTCTTTCTTTCTTTCTTTCTTTCTTTCTTTCTTTCTTTCTTTCTTTCTTTCTTTCTTTCTTTCTTTCTTTCTTTCTTTCTTTCTTTCTTCATTCAACCATATTATCTGACATTCTGTTGTTGTAACATGCTTTATGTAATATGTAAAGGCCGACAATGAGGACTAGACCGGGTTTTCAAGTACGAGGAATTCGTTCCAGTCCGAGGCGAAGCCGAGGACTGGATCGAATGAATTCCGAGTACTTGAAAACCCGGTCTAGTCCGAATTGGAGGCCTTTACATGACTTCTCAAAATCACTTAGTGTATTCCCGAAATGAATTAGTGCATTAGTAATTAGTGTATGGATGAATAACCGATTGTGTGAAGTAATATTTCAAGTCCAAGGACTTGAAATATTATTTCCAGTCCTTGGACTGGAAATAATATTTCAAGTCCTCTGCCCAGTACTTCCCTGGTATTTCAAGTCCCTTCACGTGGGGCAATTCAGCGCTTCTGATTGATTGATTATCTCATGAATTATTAATGAGTTTGAGAAGTGAGTTTCTTCATCATTTTTGTTTTCTCAGAACGTTCCTCCATGAACTTGAAGCATGCGTCAATGATCCAAACGACTTGGCAAAATTATTCCTTCGTCACGTAAGTTCATCTTAAAAATCTATAATTATTTCTCACATTGTTTTAACGTTATTGAGGTGACCTTTATTCTTTTCTCTGTTTTATTTTAGAAAAACAAACTGCAGATTTATAGCAAGTATCTCCAAGACAGAGTGAAAGCGGAAGACATACTGGCCGAGAGTGATGTGATTGACTTTTTCAAGGTTGGTTTGTTTGATAAATGATACCGCTTCAGCTGTCTGTCTGTCTGTCTGTCTGTCTGTCTGTCTGTCTGTCTGTCTGTCTGTCTGTCTGTCTGTCTGTCTGTCTGTCTGTCTGTCTGTCTGTCTGTCTGTCTGTCTGTCTGTCTGTCTGTCTGTCTGTCTGTCTGTCTGTCTGTCTGTCTGTCTGTCTGTCTGTCTGTCTGTTCATTGTCGTTCATTTTCCAAATCAAGGAACTGGAAAATTATATCTCATGATAACATTGATCCAAGCTGTTTAAACGGACGAAAGCTACATCTTAACGCCCATGGAACAATTAATCTTGCGAAGAATTTTAAAAACTATTTAACTAATCTATATTGACCTGTTGATAGAAGCTATGATGTTATGTCTGAAAATTTACAAATCCCGCAGGTAAGAGGTTTTAAAATGGTCTCTTTAAATATTACAAGTCTTCCTTTACACATAGAAGACGTTCGAGTGTGGATAACCCATCAAAATATCGATCTAATTGCCTTTAATGAAACACGGCTTGATAATAACATAACTAGTAATCAAGTAAAACTAAACAACTATGATTTAATTAGAAAAGATCGTAACCGAAACGGTGGTGGGGTTTGTATTTATTTAAAAAATCACATCAATTATAAAGTTCGATACGACTTGATGACAAATAACACTGAAGCCATTATAGTGGAAGTTACCAAACCAAACAGTAAACCTTTTGCTATAGTTGTTGCTTACAGACCACCTGACTGTAACCCTGATATATTTTTTGATCACATTTCAAACGCTGTCAAAGTGCTTGATTACGAAGCAAAGGAAATTTACATGTTAGGAGATCTTAACTGTGACTTACTCAGCAACAGGACGTATCGACCTACTCAACTATTAAACTCGCTTTCCGAAATATACCAACTTGAACAACTTATTGTCGAGCCAACTAGATGCACACAAAATACTAGAACTCTAATTGATGTGATTTTCACCAATTGTTCCAACAGAGTTGTTGCATCTGGAGTGGTACATTTAGGTATAAGCGATCATAGTCTTATTTACGCAATACGGAAGATCGCTATTCCAAATAAGAATACGCATAAAGTTATACATGTTCGAAATATGAAAAATTTCAACGTCATTAGCTTCAAAAACGATTTAACCAATCTCGCTTGGTCAACTATTAATAACTTAGGTGATTCCAATGACCGGTGGGAATTGTGGAAAAAAATGTTTTTGTCTATTGTTGATAAACATGCACCATTCAAACGAAAACGAGTGAGAAACAAAAAGAGTCCCTGGATGACGCCTCATTTAAAACAATTACTAGTTAACCGAGACAAGCTTAAAAAAGCAGCGGTGACATCTAATAATCCCAATGACTGGCAAAACTTGAAATTTGCCCGAAATAATTGCAACAACAAGATTAGAAAAGCTAAAAAGGATTATTATCACCACTTCTTTGAAGCTAACTCGGGAAACTCAAAGGAAGTTTGGAAATCAATTAATGAATTGATGTCTCGCAACTCTAAATCTGACAGTATCCCTTCTCTAAAAATTGGAAACCAAGAAATCAATAATGATGCGGATATATCAGAACGTTTTAACAAACACTTTTCGGAAATTGGATTGAAATTGACATCAACTGATTTTCAGACTACTAAATTGTACTCTGATTATTTGAAAACAGCTAGTTCGGTATTTACTTTGAAACCTACAACACCAAATGTCGTTTTTAAATTACTTAGTTTAATACCCGATAGGAAAGCAACTGGCTTAGACCAAATACCATGTAAACTACTCAAACATGCAGCGCCTATTATTTCTGAATCTTTATGTGACCTTTTCAATTTTTCCATACAAACAGCCGTATTTCCTGACGACTGGAAACTTGCAAAGGTTACACCAATACATAAAAGCGAAGCTAAAGACGACGTAAACAATTACAGACCTATCTCTGTACTCAGTGCCGTATCTAAAGTTTTTGAGCGTATTGTTTACGATCAGTTATATACGTATCTCAATAAAAATAGTTTATTGCATGAAAAACAATCAGGCTTTAGGCCATTTCACTCTACTACGAGTACACTTCTAGATGCAACAACTGATTGGCTTAAAAACATGGATCAGGGACTGCTTAATTCTGTAGTTTATTTGGATTTAGCAAAGGCATTTGACACTGTAAGCCATGACATATTACTCTGTAAGCTCCAAAGTTATGGAGTTGATGCAAATACTTTATCTTGGTTCAAATCGTATTTGCACAATCGCAGACAAAAATGTTGTGTTAACGGCTTTCTGTCAAAAGAACGCACACTTAACTGTGGCGTTCCCCAAGGTTCCATTCTTGGACCATTATTATTTCTCATTTATATTAATGATCTTCCACATTGTCTGCAACATTCCACTGCCCGAATGTATGCTGACGATACTAACATAACAACTACTGGAACATCTATTCGAGAAATAATAACTCTTGCCAACAAAGATCTCGAAAATATTAGTGAATGGCTAAAAGCAAATAAACTCAGTCTAAACGTAACTAAAACAGAGTACATGTTTGTTGGGTCTGACTATAATCTTGACAAGGTAAGAGATATGCCGCTATTATATCTCGACAGCAAACCTATAAAACGAGTTAGGGTAACCAAATCTCTAGGGGTATATATAGATGAAAGATTATCATGGTTAGATCATATCAACAATATGTCAAAAAAAGTAAGTGCTGGAATTTCAGGTCTTCGACAAGTAAGACGTTTTGTTCCTCAGCAAACTTCAATTACAATATACAAGTCACTAATTCAACCATTGTTCGATTATTGCGATGTTGTGTGGGACAATATGCCTTTGACAACAGCCCACAGACTGCAAAAGCTGCAAAACCGTGCAGCAAGAGTGATTACTTGTCAAGGTTATGAAGTCAGATCTAATGAAATAAGACAACAATTAAAATGGAAAAATCTTACGGAAACACGAGATATGCACAAGTTAATTATGATGTATAAAGTGTTAAACAACATGGCCCCTCCGTATCTACGAGACCATTTTAAAATGTCTACCGTTAATGATATATATTCCCTGCGAAACAGAAAGTTGTGTCTTGTTTTACCTCAAGCACGTACTGAATTCTTAAAAAAAAGTTTTGCATATTCTGGATGTAAAATTTGGAACAATTTGCCGGAAAATGTAAAATGCAGTGAAAACATCAATGAGTTCAAAAGAGGCCTCACATCATGCTTCTAATTAACAATTAATAATTAATTTTTAACTTTTGTAAGTTTAGTTCGGCTTTCTTGTAAAGCAGTTTATCAACTGAAGAAATCCCGACTTTAAATAAATATCTCTCTCTCTCTCTCTCTCTGTCTGTCTGTCTGTCTGTCTGTCTGTCTGTCTGTCTGTCTGTCTGTCTGTCTGTCTGTCTGTCTGTCTGTCTGTCTGTCTGTCTGTCTGTCTGTCTGTCTGTCTGTCTGTCTGTCTGTCTGTCTGTCTGTCTGTCTGTCTGTCTGTCTGTCTGTCTGTCTGTCTGTCTGTCTGTCTGTCTGTCTGTCTGTCTGTCTGTCTGTCTGTCTGTCTGTCTGTCTGTCTACATGCTACTCAATAATATTAAACTTTGTGTCTAACAGGAGTTCCAAGAAGACACAGACGATCCTCTTTTCATAAGTGACTACCTCAATAAACCCGTGGAAATACTCAAAGTATATCAGTACTACCTCCAGGTAAGCCAACTTAACAATTTCCTTGACAATTGTTTTGGAGGTCTGGGGTGTTGCTGGCACAGTGGTACGTTATTGCACGTACCCATCACCTCTTCGACCCATGAGGTTCAATCCTTGCTTGATGCATGCAATTATAAGATTAAAATTTTACCGTGCTTGCAGTTTGACTTTACCAAAGTTACACACCACAGGTTATCTCTTGGTAGTGTAATAAAAGTAGCGTGCTGCGTAGGCAGTGTAGAAACAACAATCGAAATATAGTAAGGTTAGATATACTGCCGAAACAGAGAACGTAGGAGTCTAACGTTTCGAGCGAAGGCCCTTGTTCTCTGCCGAAACAGAGAACGTAGGAGTCTAACGTTTCGAGCGAAGGCCCTTCGCCCTTCTTGGTATCCGGTTTTCTCCTCTAGTAAAACTAGACCAATGGGGTGGGTGGGGGGGGGGGGGGGTGTCCCTTGGACCTCAAGGGCAAATAATTCAGATATGACGGGTATAGGGTTATCCAGTATAAATAAATTTAGTTTAGCTTGGGTCTCTACTTGATGAGTAAAACATTCTGGCGTTAGATTAAATTATTTAAGTTTCAGAATTGCCATCGTACCAGTTGAGCCATCGGCCGGAAGGCCTGTGTAGTTGCATTTTTCGCAACTGGTCCCGGTTTGGTCTTAAAATGTATTTATTCTACACTCGAATTTTCCTTTACCAAAAATCCCTAGAACATGCTATGTAATCGAGTGAAATGCCCAATATTACTTCTAATAAACCCAATTCTCTCCTGGCATTAATTACCACCTTATTATATATACAGAACTCGCGATCAATCTCTCGGCAACGGCATTGCACTAGAATCGCAAGGTCGTGGGTTCAATTCCTGCCGGAAGGCCTGTGTAGTTGCATTTTTCGCAACTGGTCCCGGTCTGGTCTTCAAGTGTATATATTCTATACTCGAATTTTCCTTCACCAAAAATCCGTAGATCAAGCTCTCGGCAACGCCCTCCGTGGCTCAGTGGTCAGAGCATTGCACTAGAATCGCAAGGTCGTGGGTTCAATTCCTGCCGGAAGGCCTGTGTAGTTGCATTTTTCGCAACTGGTCCCGGTTTGGTCTTAATAATGTATATATTCTACACTCGAATTTTCCTTCACCAAAAATCCCTAGAACATAACTATAACATAA